>PHWZ01000773.1:0-11234 GCA_004379285.1 Botryotinia calthae
TTCCGAGCTTCCCGCTCTGTAGACTTCAGTCATATACAATATACAATATATTCTATCTTACCTTACGTGCAACTTGCCAGTCTACTTCTGACAAAAATAAGCTTTTCGTCAGTGATGATAGGCGAGACTTTTGTCCAGTGCCCATAGATTCCCGATCAAAAACAATTCTTTGGCCAATCCACCCTGGACTACCAATTACCCCACTAGTACCTCAATTCCAGCATCGAGCAATGGATTATGCTTAAAGGAAACTTTCGCTTGACCATTGATCTTCCGGCTCGCTCCAAAGTTTCCACTTGGTCACATGCCAACGTGCCTGGCAGCACACATAAAATCCACAAATTCTAGACTCGATCATTCCAAGGTTTCCAGACCGTCAATCATCCTAGCACTTCCAGCATTTCCATCTTGAGCTGTAAGGTACAGAGAGTTTTCCGCCTAGGTATGCAGCCTAGACACGAGCTGAGCCCCTCAGACAGATGTGATTGCGACGGAGTCGAAGAGCACAGCCAAGAATCGAGACAGTGGATGATCACGTTTAAGAATGGTCATTGGGATAATGAATATGTGTTTTGACCGGTGTGAAAGCTTGACTGCTTTGATAACGAAATATTTCAGGGGGGTTCCTCAACGTGGGCTTTTACCACTAGGTACAAAACTCATTACATAAGAGTCAACACTGCAGAGGGAACGCGACGAAGAGAATTTCTCCACTACATTGCCCCTTCAATTTACTCATTCTTCCCATATCCGTACCTCTTTTTCTAGCTCTCCACTCATCATTCATTATCAGACAGCAATATCAATCACCCCTCCACTATAACTACTGGGCCTAGAAGTAATAAATCTTTAATTCTATGTCAAATGCGTCATTTACTCCACAGCTGCTTTTATAGCCACCTCCCAGAAATTTCCCAAAAATAAACTTGTCCTTAATTTATTTGTGGACCACCCAACTACTCCTCTGCCGATTCTTCCTCCTTATCTTCTTCTTTCGTCTCCAATGAGCCCTCCTCCACAGCTTCAGCGTCCGGGTCAGGTCCATCGCCATTAATCTTATCATGACCATCTCCATTAACATCAATGAGGTTCCCATTACCTTCCTGCTCTAATCTTAAATATTCTTCCCATTCAGGGAAAAGCTCTTCGTCTTCACCGGGCACACCAACTGTCTTGGCGACCCTACCCTTTTTGTCATTTTCTAACTGAGCTTTCCATGCGTGCACAGTTTTGACGGCAATGCTTGGCTTATATGTTTGTGAGAATAAGACCGCTTCTGCCGCTCTGCCAGTCTTGATTAACAGCTCAATACATCCATCAACATCTCCCAATTGCCAGAGACAGGTAAATGCAACATTGTGTGCACCAGCATCACTTGCCTGTGCACTCAATGCTTTGAGCCCCTCCCTATCACCCGTGCTTGAGTGAAGTAACAATAACGAACCAAGATCTCTTGCATTCTTGAAACATTCAGCTGCAAGTGCAACATCCCAACCAGCAAGTGCTGCATCACCTACTGTCTTCCACTTATGTTCGGCATCTGCTTCACGGGCAAGTTCAAGAGCTATTGGAAGATGGCCTAATGCGAGAGCCAACTCAAATTTATGTTCGCTGTCAGTTGCAAACTCCAGTGCCAATTCCTTGTGTCCTTGGCCCTCGAGGAAGCGAGCGATTTTGTTAAGTTGGTCTCCTGGTATCGTGCTGAGTACTTCTGCAGCTGTATCCATATCATCTCTCAAGACTAAAGTTTGATATTCAACGACTGCAAGAGAAAGGGCGAAAGAAGTGACGTTGACATCTTTGTCAGCGAGGTAAATGCGAGAGTCGCGCTGGATGTATCCGAGCAAATACATAGGTTGATCAAAATGAGAGATGGTGTAGGTTTGATCACCAACGAGGTAATTGAGTCTGTTGGTGCTGTTTGTATAGATGAAGCAATCACCTACCCATTCACCAGTTCGTACACTAATTTTTGTTAGCATCCGATTTGCATTGAGCTTGACTGGACATACGTTTCATTGATATCTGTTACAACTTCAAAGGCAGCCTCGACTCCATCGTCATCAACTTCCCCGGCATTCAGAGCCGCAATGTAATTCTCTCGCGAAAATCTAAGGACATAGAAGGTATCTTCGCACGCAATGGCAACCAATTCTCCATTTTCAGACCAGTAAACCTATACCAATCAGCTCTTGTTAAATTTTCACATCAGACATACGTACCTCCGTTGGCTCAACCTCAATTCTTCTAACAAGTCCACCACTTTGCCAGTCATAGAAACCAATGCCACCTTGACCCTTGACACCGAGAAGAACACCGCCTGTCAAACCTTCAGCTTGGAAGCCAACGTCAAGACCACCGCTTTTCTCCACAAAGTTTTTGAAGATCTTCACACTGGTTCCTGATTCCCGAATCGCGTAATCATTACTGTTATCTTTCGAACCCCAAACGAAATCCAAAGCCGAGCCAAATGCTTTATTTCTCCATGCAAGAGCTGTATAAATGATGAATTCACCATCACCGCATACGGATACAAAGCGGCCGTTCGGAGAGTGGAGGAGAGTTTGTGGATATACTTCGCAGGTACCGAGATCTTTCGTAGGCAAGGAAATTGGTTCATTGTCCTTTACTGAAGCATCTACGGATAAATTAGCAATGACCCTGTAATCACTTGTAAATACTAACCTCCACCCTTAATAATAGACGAGACAACTTCACTATGTCGAGCCCAGATCAACTTTCCGGAATTATCCATAGATACTGCAGGCTCCTCTCGACCCATCTTTACAACCACCGCACCTTCATCAAAACCGACAGCAACTCCCTGTTTACCCTTTTGGTAACTAACACACCAAGCTCTCTCCAATCCGTAATTCAGGGACTGCTCTAATCTGTATGTATTTGCATGCCATATTTTGACTGTGCCATCCTCGGAACCAGAGATAATGACGGGTAGTTCTGGATGGTAGCAGGCGAATGAAACATTGCTTGTGTGTCCTTCTAAAGTCGCAATCAAAGACTTTGTAGTATAATCCCAAATCTTGACTGTCCTGTCGTCTGAAGTAGTGAGAAGATATGGCTTGTCGGATTGAGGGTAGTAATCTACATGGTTGACACCTTTCGTTTCGTGGGCTTCCAGTGTGAAGTTTGCTGTGGATGACCCCAAACTCCAGATCTTTACGGTCCTATCCAAACATGCCGATGCAAAAGTATTCGTATCCTTTGGATTGATAGCTAGTCCCATAACATAATGACTATGTCCTTCAAACACCTGCACACATTTCCAGCCCTTATCCCAATCCCACAACTTAATTGTCATATCATCAGAGGCGGTCAATACGAAAGGTTGCGTAGGATGAACGACGATGGCGCGAATATAATCTGGATGGGCTTCGAAGGTGGTAATCTTTTCCGAAGTATTGTAATTGTAAACTCGTAATTGGAAATCATCGGAACCACAAACAATCCAGTTCTTTCTAGCAATGAATCTACCAGCTCGGACAGGGACATCTGTCAACTCAAATGTTTTAACAATGGCCTGAAGATTGTCAGCACGAGGCGGCATTCAAAAATTGATGTTACTAACCTGAGTTTCGTAGGACCAAATGTAAACATGACCTGCCAACAATCAATGCTCCATCCTCAAACCATTTAATGCGCCAGTAAACATACCACTGTAAAGAGTTGTTAAAATCCATGGCTCGACGGGATGGAAATCGATCCCCTTGACTCTTTCCGATCGAGCAAATAACTGCCTCTGAGTTTTGTAAATCGAATTAGTGACTGTTGACATATTCCCAACTACAATTGTCTCCCTCAATTTGAGATTGTCTATGCTACCTTGATTCGCGGGCACAGCTAAAGCAATCATAGCTTTCGAAAGCTGTACATATATCGCAGATTACTGGCAGAAGAGGAAATCAATCTTACCTTGACGTCCAACCTCATTTTGAATTATGTTTGAAAAGTAAGGGGGGTAGAAAAAGGAATACTGTGGCTTTCAGCGCACGTATTGAGTGGGTTCGCAAATGGTTTCTCTGCGGTGTCTTCTGGTGTATATTCAATCGCAGAAGTCGGGCGATTTGAGATATTGCGCTCAAAACTCTTGGAGTAGTATTAGAAGAAGAATTGGTGGAGGGGGAAAATAGCAGGAGTTCAAAGTTGTCCCTCGATATATTTCAATGCTCCTTTGGAGTTCGAGATGTGACAGCTTGAATGATACTGACTAATGCCAATTGGGTTTAGTCTAATAACCTTATTTCACATCCCCAGAATGCAAAGAAAATAAAATGGTAGTAAAGATTTCAACAATTGGAGAAAAAGTATTTGTGTATCAATATCAATATCAATATCAATTTCAATTTCAATTTCAATTTCTGTTAACAGAATATGGAAACTACGTACTTCAAATGCGCATCATTCAAAGCTTCTTCTTAGCTAGTTCTCCAAATCGAATTGACCATATTGATGCATTGAATCGTGTTTTTACTGTCTTATTATCTTCTGCCCTCGATCTTCAATCCCATCCTCCGGTATTCTTCAGAAGAAAAAAAGAAGTCAGTACTACCTATCCCTGCGAAAGGGAGTTGAACAGCAATTTTCCTACAAAGTAAAACGTGGTGATGAGTTCTCGGTTATTTGGCATTATATCTGATTGTACTTCAAAAAGAAGTATATGGCTCATCTATTGAGATCAGAAGAAAGATTCAATGCATCAATACACCTCTCTCAATGATGTTGAGTATCGAGAAGTTTTTACAAATTTTCACGTCTTCCACTGATTGGTGATATGGGGAGGCGATTCTGTCCCTCTCCAATATATGTATTTGCACCATTTTCAATTCTTCGGAACGACCAAGTGGTAAACATCATTGAATCTGGTATTTCGTTTATTCCATTCATACTATCATCAGTAGGTAACTATATCATTCCAAGTCGAAAGCGTACTGCGTATCCATAACACGCCAGGAGTATCGCTCACTATCCAATCCAATCCATCCCTATCATGCCTATCCATTCGCCAGCCTAGAATCCATCAAGAAAAAGAAGAAGAAAACATTAATAATATCACTACTCTACTCATCGGCTTGAACCCTCATAACGACGGCCACCACGTGAGGGAATAATGGATGGTCCGATTGCAACCCACAGACCTTCTCCACAACTTGTTCTGGTGAATTTTCCGACATAATCTTGGCCAATTCCTTGGATTCCTCATCACCCTCAACGTTCTGGAAACGGAAAGCCATCTCAGCAGCGTCTAATAATGCACCAAATTCTTTTCCTTCTTCCGCAAGTTCGGCTGCAGGAGCAATAAATCTTTCCTTCCTGCTCAATTTTCGTAAGGGTGCACGACCAACTCGTTCCACTGCATCTTCTAGATGTGGGTTTCCTATTCTAGTAATGATCTTGTCGACATAATCCTTTTGTTCTTGTACTTCGATGCCGTGCTTGCCGACGATCAGTCTGCTTGTCTCCTCCAACGCCATGTGGACTTCCTTAAGAATCTTAGGGTCTTGTAGAGCATCGTAGACTGTAGTCTTTTGATGGTAATACCCGTGGTATGCAGCAGCTGCGTGTCCAGTGTTGACGGTGAAGAGTTTACGCTCAATGTATGGTATTAAATTATCCACCCATTTGATTCCCTTGATCGCTGGAGGTTCGTGATCATGGAAAGGTGAGCGATCAACAACCCACTCGTAAAATTTCTCGAGCTTGACATCAAGACCTGCATCTGGGTCTTGAGCCGGAACAATACGATCGATGGCAGAGTTTGCATATCGTGCACGCTCGTGGTGATCCTCTAGACGATCTTCTGGAGTGTGGTCGCCCTTGATGTGTTTGGCGAGGGTATCAGTAGCACCAATGGCATTTTCACAAGCAATGACTGCAATTGGGGTTGCATCATTGGCTCGGCCATCAATACCCTTAGCAATCACTGGTGCAATGAATTTGAGAATATTTGGGCCAACGGAGCATGTTACGACATCGGCTGTACGAATCTCCTCAATAACATCGGCTTCATGTGTTTTCGAATTTATCGCACGGTAATTGGTGATGGTATCTTCGCTTGTACCCTCAGCTCCAACTTGAATGACTTTATATGAAGGGGTGGTTTGCAATTTTGTGATGATGCTGTCCATGACATCGCAGAAGACGACTTCATAACCGGATTTGTGAAGCTGATCGTGATATTAGTATATATTTCAATGATGTGTGTGTCATGGTAGATGGTTTATGGGGGTTAAAAGGTTTCGAAAGTAAGACTGATGTGAGACCTAGGTCTGAAATATTGGGAAATCAAGGATGGAACTAAATACAAACTCACAAATTCAGCCACGAAACCTCTACCGATGTTGCCGGCACCGAAATGAACTGCTTTTAAACCCATAGTGATAGACGATGACTGATGCGTTCTAAAAATTTCCGGGGTTGTTATTTTATTAGGAATTGAAGTGATATGGAAGTGATGTTGTGATGTTGTTTGTAAACGTGAAGCGTAGGTATGATGGAGGTGTGTGGTGTGGATTGTGAGTCAAATTGATGACTGTATCGAATGGTGCTGTAAAGATAAATTGTAGTAAGACACGAAAGGCTATTCAAAAGGATGTCAGATTATGATCAAGAAAAGGAGAAGTCTGGGAGGCAGTTGGTGTTTATATATTTGAATGCCTAGGTGTATATTGGCAAAAATGGGCGCAGGCGGGATCGATAGCATAGTACAGTCAAGCCAAAAAGCAAGGTAGTTTTGTAACCACTATCTTGGCTTACACTACGTAGGAGGTTATCTCGGATTGGAGGAGGGAAGGAGGTCTGCACGAATGGATAGACTAATTGCGGGGAAGTAATTTCATTGGATGTACTGAGATGTACCTGAAAAAGATCAACCAATCAGATACCAAGACATCTAGATACTTGAGAGGAATTCAAAAGAAACGAGGGATTTCCAAAGCTGTGCTCGACGCAGGCTTGCAGGACTCTGTACGATGTAGGTAGGTACACCAACAACATGGATGAACTAAGAGGGAGGAGAGGGCCATTGCTAGTGACCCCCTAGTAAGGCTCCCTAGTAGTGACCAATGATTGACAAGCAAGAGATGCTAGAGGTGCCAGAGAGGCCAGAGAGGGCCATCGATGCCAGAGATACCGCAGATGATCCATCAATCATTGAATCATTGCAGACAACATGCAGATGCCTTGACTCCAGCTTTGGGATGGATCCGGCAAGGTGTGAAGATGATGAAAGTGGATGCAAACAAGCTACGACGACGTGCCGGTACGAAGCAACGTATCTTCGATGTGATACGAAGAGTGTTATTGAGTGCAGAGAGCGCGAGCGAGTATGACGCAGTTTTGCAGTTTCCAAACCAAAGCTGGGGATATTTTAATTGGGTACAATGAGAAGTGGGGAAGAAATGGAGAGGACGGTAAGGGTGGGATCGAGGGGATTGAGGGGATCGACGACGTGGAGGGGTTGAGGATAACTTGGATTGGGCTGGCACAAATGGATTATGAATGAGGGATTATGAATGAGGGATGAGGGATGATGGATGATGGATTGTAATAACAAGGTGATTTACACGCATAATTACGCTATTGGGATAAAAGATAAAGGGCCAAGTGTTGTGCTATGGGCAATGATCAAGCCAAAGTTTAGAACGTGCATTAATTCAATTATTGGGTTCGTGGTCCAGCGTCCAGACCGGGCAAATCGGATACAGGCATCTGCCACAGCCTTGGGTGATTGGGTGATTGGGTGATTGGGTGATTCTTCAGAAGAACGAACATATGAAACCTCTCTATCTGCGATGTTCAGGAGAGCATGATCAAGAATCCGCTGAATTGATATGTACATGATACGGAGGATGTATCATGCAATGACAATGGTAGGAATGGAAGTTTAAACTTTCTTCGTTTTCATTGCATACGGCGGAGCATCTCTCAACAGAGAACTCTCAACAGTGAACTCTCAGCTCTCAGCTCTCAGCTCTCAACTCTCAACTCTCAACTCTCAACTCTCATCTCTCAACAGTGAACACTCAACAGTGAACACTCAACAGTGAACACTCAACAGTGAACACTCAACAGTGAACACTCAACAGTGAACTCTCAGCTCTCAACTCTAATGATATATGATACACGCTGTATGTGCCCCCTGCACAAACATGAGAGACAAACCCCACCAGCACATGTTGAGGTAATCATGAGGTTCCAGTGTCAGTGTGAGTGTCTTGTATGTATGTACGTATGTATGTATGTGTATACGATCACTCAACCCAAAGAAATACAAATCATGAGGTCACTGTCATGGCCGAGTTTCAAACGTCCGAGTAATGTTCGTCGTTGTGTTTTGATCATGATAATGCATGTTTATGAGGCAATTGATCGATCATGAGAGATCTAGTTCACCAGTGGTTGGTTGGGTCGTTGGATTGTTGGATTGTTTCTCCTCCGCAGCTTTTGGACTGACTACCTCCTACCTAGTCCTGCAATTGCAACCACCGTGGTCCTTGGTCGATTGACTGTAAAACTCTACATCGTAGACTCTCGCTCCTCGTGCAGATTGATTGTACAGATAGCACAGATAACCGGGCACGGCAATGATAGATTATTTTCATCTGACCACCCAGTAATTTGATCCACCTTTTCGTACTCTGCAGGCTGTGCGATTGTGACGATAACCAGCCCTTCCTGCACCAGGAACCTCACGATGTCTTCATTTTCCCACATGCTTTTCCCACATGCTCAGGTAATCAATGAACCACTCCATACCATCTTGATTCCAATCATGTATGATGATGTATGTTCTTGTCCGGAGAAACTATGCCATTCTCGACAACAATAACCCTTTACCCGAATGAACTTATCCAGGAAACCGCTCTCTCCTTTTCGGTCCTTTTTCGTTAAAACCCTCCTAGGTCCACTTATACACAACGTTGGACTTATTATTACAATCAACGACATAATACGTCCGTCGTAGATGGTCAACGGTTGAAAGAGATATAGATGGCGGCGACAAGGGAAACACTTTAAAATTAGCTCATGTTGGGGAATTCACTATCCTGTCTTCACATCACATTCTCCCAGACCCGAATGGAGACCTGCAAGCCAATTTGCCGAATACTACCGGTAATACTGTTCGTCTTCACAATCATCACGGCCATTGAGTAACTCCCAAGTTATCCTCAACATTTTCGAAAATTCACACATGTAAACGCAATAGCCGCCTCTCATCATATGTCAATTATGCCAATCGATACATTTTTGTGCCTTGGCTCACATGTGTGCACATGCTCATATTCATCCTCATCCTCATGTGTAATACAACAGAAACGTTGAATGTGACATGGCAATTACCAACTCCCTACCATCATATATCACTTCTCCTACGTACAGCATTGCATCGGACCTTTCAAGATAGCCTCCCAGCCTCCTAGCCTCCCTCAACGTCTCGCGCCATCTTCCAGCGACCAGCTGTTGGTGACCACGCGCTAAAGTATTAATCCCTCCTTCGGTCGTGCTATAGCGTTAGAGTGCTACTCTACTTCGTACAAAGGTGCTGCGTCTTCCAAATCTCCATTTTGCCGTTCTTGCCTCAACTCCTTTTTTTGCCTGACCTCAAGGCTAATGCATCTATCCTAATTCTCTCCTGGGGTAGGAATTGACGGCCCGTCGCTGTTGTATCAAGATTTGCCTCGTGCAATTCCGAATCACAATCACCAAGTGAGATTTCTCCCCAAGGGTACTCACGAGGCGGCGTACATGAGGGGCATCTCGCGATACCTAATTCTCTCTTCCGTACCTTAGTTCTTGCACCGAGAGATAACGCAGGCCGCCCCATTTTTGCCCATGGGGTTGGCAGTCAATGTGGAGAGGTCTGCGTCTTTGAATTGTCATTAATTACTTTGATCATTCAAGCCGAGTTTTTCCGATGGGTCCTAATCTACTCGGTATGATAATGTCTAACACGTGTCAATTTCTCTCCTTCCTATTCTATGGTCCAATGCGGAAATTTGGAATTCCCACGATAGTGGATCCACAAGGTTTTTGACCACCCACCGACATGACGGGACTGGATCATACATTGTGTAAACACATGATTGGCAACGGAACCTCGGGGGTCTCTCTTACAGTCGGCTCACACATTTCAATTCACAATACATATCCGCTTGGCCGATCGATTTCTTCGTTTCACATCTAGAGCTCTTAGCTAAAAGCTAAAAGCTAAAAGCTCTCAAGTCCTACATGGATTGAAAGCAGCACAACATTCAGTGCAGTGCCAATGCAGTATTTCGATTGTCATAATTCTATAACTGCACTCAAGATATTCAAATGTTTGATAGTCAAGTTGCAATCCGACTTATCAGAGACCCGTTCGTGTCTAGACCCCAAATTCCAATCACATGTCACACATACCACATGCTCTTATATATCTGTGGTCAACACCAAAGCTGCGAAGCATGGGCAACACTCCCTTTTCTTATTTTATTGTTCTAGGTAATAAATGTGAAGCATATCAAAAACATAACGAGTCCTTGTCCGAGTGCATTTGGAATTCTCCTGGCTGATAAATATTTAAGTGTGGACATATTAAGAAACATTCCCTCATTTGATATGCATTAAATTTTTACTTGATTGTTTTAACGATCGACTACGTTGGGTATCAATTCTTGGAATCTTCTTAATCTACAGAATGTCTTTGGTCGTCTCCATCGATCCTCGATCTTCATCTTTAATTGAATGTCACTGCAATAGCTTCATCAACTTTTTCTACTTTTGACCTAGAGCCTTTCTTGGACTCCTGTTCTTCTGCCCTAAACGACCCTTGATCAAAATCAATTTGCAGTCGTGTATTCTGGTGACGGGACTCGCTAAATGAAGAGGGGAGATCGAAATGCTTTGATGTTTCAAGGAACTTTATGGGCTTTGGAGGATACCGTTCTTCTCTCACAGAAATAAAGGGAAACCCAAAGAAGTCACATAGTTTGATGGAAGGTAAGATGCGCCTTTTGACCCGGCATGACTCTTTGCATGCCAGAATGAAGAATCTCGCAAACTCTAGAACTCACTGCATCAAATACGGTCTTCAACAAACTCTCAACTCCAGTACCCAGACTTGGTACAAGGAAAGTAGGGTTGATTGATTGATTGATTGATTGATTGATTTTATTAACGTCCATCTTCAGTCCAAGACTATATAGGACGGCTAGACCAGAGGGGTCTAGCAGGTAAAT
>PHWZ01000774.1:0-11206 GCA_004379285.1 Botryotinia calthae
ATATCCACTTCCATTAGCTACAGAACTAAGAGATCGATTAGGCGGAGCTACGATATTTACCAAGATGGACCTACGGAATGGTTACCACTTGATCAAAATAAAGGAAGGCGAAGAATGGAAAACCGCTTTCAAGACACAATACAGGCTATACAAATATTAAGTTATACCATTCAGACTAACTAATACACCAGCTACATTCATAAAGCTTATAAATAATGTACTATCGCAATATTTAAATACTTGTTGTATATACTACTTGGACGACATCCTAGTATATTCGAACAATAAGGTTCAACACATTAGGGACGTTAGCAATATACTCGAATATTTAACTAAAACAGATTTGTTGTACAAGCTAAGCAAATGCGAATTCTATATTGTAGAGACAAAGTTTTTGGGATTCATTGTATCAAATTAAGGGCTCAAGATAAGCAAAGACAAGGTTAAGGCAATACTTGAATGGAAGTAGCCAATTATTATCAAAGAAATATAATCCTTTTTGGGATTTGTTAATTTCTATAAACAATTTATTAAAAGATATTCAGGAATTATAATACTCTTAACAATACTAATTAGAAAAGATCAAAGGATTTTCGAATGAATAGTTAAGATATAGGAGTTATTCGATACATTCAAGCAGGTAATGATTGAGGAGCTAATACTGTTAACATTTGATCCAGAGAAAGAAATCATAATGGAAACAAACTCTTCTGATTTCGCTATAGAAGCAATTCTGAGCCAGTCGGGCCAGAATAAGAAATAGCAACCAATCGTATTCTACTTTTGAAAGCTATCATTAGTCGAATTAAATTACAAAATCTATGACAAAGAATTATTGGCGATAGTAGATGTATTTAGGGAATGGCGAGTATATTTGAAGGGATCAAAATATATAGTACAGGTGTATACAGATCATAAGAACTTGGTTTACTTCATTACAACGAAGCAATTAAATAGAAAACAGGTTAGATGGTAGGAAACTATAGCCAACTACAATTTTAGAATTTCATATGTTAAAGGATTAGAAAACACTAGAGCCGATGCTTTTAACCGAAAACCAAAATATCAAGAAAACAAGTTTTACGAATTATACGCTATATTCAAGAAAGAAGGCGAATTACTAATCTACAACGCACCTCAGCTTGCAGCTACACATCTATTGGAAGACAACCATCTTAGAAAGCAAATCCAATCATATTACAACAAGGATGCTATAGTTATATGTATATACAAGGCAATAGAATTAGGATTCACTATAGAAGATGATACTATATATTTCTAAAAGAAGGTATATATTTCAAATCAAATGATCAAGGAATTTGTAATGGAATAGCATGGGTTGCCGGTATATAGATATCAAGGAATTGCAAGGATGTTTGTAAGAATCTGGGAAATTAGTTATTTTTTATGAATGAGAACGATAGTTGAAGAAGTTGTTGGAAATTGTGATACCTGCATATGGAACAAATCCTCGAGATATGTTTCATATGGTTAGTTCTAGATTTCAGATATGCTTTCTCAGCTATGGAAGTCTATTATATGGGACTTTGTAATCAAACTACTATTTTCAAAAAATTTTATTATAGGAATCAAGTATAATGTAATACTTAATGTAGTAGATAGATTAACGAAATTTGCTTATATGATATCATTTAAGGAAATATGGGATGTCGAGCAGCTGGTATATGTATTTTTTCGAAATATAGTAAGCATATATGGAGTATTAGATGAGATAATCTTGGATCGAGATAAACTTTTTATTTCGAAATTCTGAACTACCTTATTAGCACTTATGGGTATTAAAAGAAAGCTATTGATAGCTTTTCACCTACAAATAAATGGATAGATTAAAAAAACTAATCAGATAATGGAAGTATATCTTAGATGCTATATAAATTATCAACAGGATAATTGGGTAGAACTATTATCTATGGCACAATTCGTATATAATACATTGGAAACGGAAACTACAAAGATAACACCAGCACACACTAACTTTGGATTTAATTCTTAAGTATACCAAACTTTGATATCACAGAAAATAAATGCCGAATTAACAATAATATAAATCGAATAATTAAAGGACTTGCAAAAGCAACTCTGTGAAGAATGTGGGGTACGGATTGTACCGACCGGACCCGGTAACTACAGTCTGACTAAGCAAGCACGTGATGTAGATTAGAACCGGGGCTCTTTCGAGCCCGTGAAGGCTCTACAAGATACCCAAAAAGCACTATATATACTACCATCTAGTAATAGGTAAAAAACAATCAAATCAATCAATTCTTTCTATAAATATTGCTATATTCACCTCAATTATAAGCCCAATCAGCACTTGAACTACGGGATACTCTTTCAGGAAACTTTTAAATAGCTCACACAACTACACAAAACTGGAAATAAGCATATTTATACTTCTAAAACTTTTTTTACACAAATTACTCTCCAATAACCCAATACAATTTCTTACAATACATTACATCCTCATTATCAAATCCTTACATTTACAATAAAGACCAAACTTGCAGCCCTTCTTAAAGATAAAGAAAATCGAAAGGAAATCTTCCTCGACAACTATTTGAAGTAGATTGAATGATACAAGGAATTGGAAAGGAAAAACAAGGTAGCAAGGGTCTGGAAGTATATCGAACCCGGAGAGGGGGCTGATAAACCTGAATTTCCTCTAAGACTAACTCAACTGAATCTATTCGTACCCAATCCTACACTAGAGGAAAATACCCTGACTCTAATCTCTCAAGATAATGTAATAGAGAGAATAGTATTGATTACAGCTAACTCTATAACATATAAGGAATACCTGGAGAAACAAAAATGGCTTCTTTCATTGTGGAATACCTTTCTTCAATCCTTCAAGATTAAACTGAACAAATGAAATAAGGATAAGAAAGAATGCGATACTATTAAAATATGGATCGTTGGTTCTATATCCATTACTATACTAACAAGAATACAAAACATATCCATTACTAATGAAGAGTCCCATTTTGCAAAAGCCCTGGTGATAGTGCTACAAAAGGAACTTCAACCATTCAGCAACGAGATACAAAAGTTAGTGTGCCTCAATTATATCAAAGTGATCGAGGAAGCTAAATATATTTGTATATCGGCTGACAAGTAGCATTAAGAGTGAACGGAAGTTTATTATTGAGCAAGAAAGTATAGTATTCCGGAAATCGATAGTATATTAGCAATCGAGTCATTTTTGTTAGTAATCGCAGTAAGGTTCGCTTCTGATTAGGCAAATGAGGAATTCTGAGATATTGTAATGTTATAGCTTGAAAACAAAGAGATCAAGTCCTTATAGAAATATAGGGACATTTTCGGCGCAATAGTGGCTACTTTTTTTCAAGGTTTGGTATCTAAGGGGAAAAGTGGGGGTGGTGTGGGGCAATATTCGGTAGTCCAAGGGCGGACGATTGGAGGAACCTCAAGTGGATAATATCCATGTATCAAACCTGGTAGTAGACCACATAGATGGATAAGCACAAGCTGTTGTCGACTAGAGAAAGCACTTACAGGATCAAGTACGGAGTCTATTGTCGGTAAATTCACCAACCAGGATGTGAAGGACATATTCGATAGAGTTTGGACAAATAAATTCAAGGACGATTGTGTAGCCTGGAGAGAATTGGGATGGCTGAAGATTTATATCAAAGAAGAGGAAAGAAAACTCTGATCCTTTTTTACAATTAAGTATGAGTTGAATGTTGTTGTAGTTATTTTGAATCCAGGTATGTTTGAAGTGGAAACTTCACCTTTCAATATTTACTTTATTTTTAATCTAATAGTATATTTATTTTTGGCATTTACTTTTATGGATAATTGTGGTGCTATACATATCATCAATGATAGATTAATATTTATGGAAGGATTTTATAAGAAAGTAGAAGAGGGTAGATAGGTTTATGTTGATTTTTTTTTGCTTTTGATTGAAGGTTATGGGACGAGAGTGATTGAGAATTGTTTCGGAGATAGTTTGGGATTGAATATAAGGAGTTTGATATTGAAGAATGTTGTTTATGTTTATGGTTTCAATGTAAATATTATTTCTGAGGTAGTGCTCAGCAAAACGGGGATTTGGTATTGCGGATTGGATTGTACATTGAGGGAGGGAAAGACTCTGGAAAAGAGTAAAATTGTTAAGAAGCTGGAGCGGAAATTTGCAGTTATTTTCTTTGAATATAAGCCTTTACACTCTTATTCGTCTTCTTCCAGAATCCCAAGTAGTCCGATCGGTACCCTAATGTACTCGATAATAATAAGAAAAGTGTTAAAATGGTTTAGACAGCAAAAAGGAGAGTACCTAAGGCCAAGAAGTGACTCAAGTGATCTCTGGCATTGGCGTGTAGGTTATCTGGGTTAGAAAGCATTGGAACATCTAATTCATTTGGTGAGAAATGTGAAGATCACGGAAATATCTTGTATCAAATGTGTATATTGCATAACAGTATATACGAAATAAGTGATATCTCGTTAGTCAAGTTTACAGCTATCAGTCAGACCCTTTTGGAGAATCTTGTAGGATCTTTTCGACTTCGAGATTGGGTATGATGGGTTGTCTTGACTACTACTAATCAAGGATGAATTTAGCAAAAAGATCTTCACTTTTCTTTTACTATAGAAAACCCTTATGTATGTTTACGGAACTATTCGGGATTTTGATGCGTTTGTAAAGAGGCAATATGGGCTATCAATTTGTATTCTACATCACGACAATTATCACGGTGTAGGAGATAAGCATCACAGTGCATGTGATGGGTACTAGACAAGATATGTGATATTCTACAAGAGAGGAAGAAGGCGCCGGAAAGGCGCCGACTATATAGGATGTAGGTGCCTTAAGCATCTATATGACTAAGCATATTGAACCCGTGACAGTACCTCCTTTTAATGGCTTGTTTGTCTCAAGTAAGCTTACAAAAAAAAAGAAAACATAATTATATGAAACATTTATTTCAAGCAAATCTAATCCTCTTTTGTTGGGCCGACCTTCAAACAGTTTTTTCTGTTAGGGGCATCACTGTGGTCGAAGATGGGGAGAGGATTGTTTTTGCTTTAGGGTTGTTTGTTACTTACTTCGGTGGTTCTGGCTTTTTGGGGTGTGTGTGGTGGTATTCGATCAAGAGTTTCTTGTTTCCTTTCAGGTCTGCTACTGGTTGTTAGGTAAAGATGTAATGCTTTTATTTGATTAAGTAATAGTATCCATCCTTGTTGTGATTATCGAGGATATCTTCGAAGATCCATTTCTATATTGGTTCATCTTCGCTGTCCTCCCGCTCCAAGATTCTGTCGTGTGTGATTGTGGATTCGGCTTCGTTGATTGCTATCTAAACTAGAAAGCGCAGGTTGTCGTTTGCGGGAAGAAGTAGGGAGTGATGGAAGACGGGGAAGATTTTTACATTTTCCGGTAGTTGGATGAGACAGAAGCGGGGGTATGTTTTTATGATCTCATATGGCCCGATTCAGCGGTCGTCTAGCTTCTTAACTCTGCAGGAGGTCTTCATGTTTTTGGTATTGACGAATACTTTCTGTCCCATTCCATAACGAAGCGAATCGTTACAATGTCGGTTCGCATTTTCTTCATAGATCGCGATTGCTTGTCGAGCCAATACTTACAATTGGATTAAGATTCGCTCCATCCTATCTGCAATATTATTACCTTTGAAGAATTCGCGTTTCTATATCATAATCATCCCTAGTAAACACAGCTTGCTAGATTCGATACCGATTTGCAGATTGTATCCATAGTTAACAAAGAACGGGGAGCAGTCTGTAGTTTCAAACATTATATTGTTTGAAACAAACTTGGCTAAAAATAGCTATTGCATTCAGTCGTCCTAATAAAAGTTTACAAAGGCACAAAGGTATTATTCAAGGGTTGAATTTACTCTCTCTGTTTGCCCATCCGTTTGTAAATGGAAAGCAGAGGAATGCTTTAGGATCACTCCGAGTCATTCAGCGAATTGAAACCAGAATCCAGACACGAACTGCATCCCTCAATCAAAGATTATATTGTCAAGTAAACCATACAGTATATAGATGCAGCTAATAAAAGAATCGACAAGCTTATCTATTGTCAAGATTCGTATGTCAATAAAATGTCTCATTTTGATCAATCAACATACTACAACTAGAACATACTTGTAAACAGAGTCGTAGTAAATACAAGTAGAGAATAATATAATATAATCAATGGAAATATCTGACCAAGCTCGAAATAGAACCGGTAGGGAACAAAGGAATCCGGATGGAACTGACTTGAAGGATTTGGTACAGACACAGAGTTCGCAAACTTAAACATAGGCAGCAATTTCTTAATACATCTGAAGCCACCAATAAATTCTGGAGATCAGATCAATCGTCTTTGTTCTGCCAAGGTAGTTAGCTAAACTCGAGGAATACATTCTATAAATAATCTGGACCTTTAATTCGTCATCTAAAGAAATCCAAAGTCAACCACAATAATAAATCTTATTATCAAATACTATACAATCTTACATAGCGACCCGCAGGATTTTCTTGAATAATATAGGCCATTTCCGAACGAAAGGATCTTTGAACACAGAGATCATTTGTTGAACCATATCCGAGTTCTGATAAGCCTTGACGATTAATGAATCGATTGGCTCATTATCAGCTGGGACGACAAGGTTTGCAAGGGTGAAACGGACTCCCTCAGTGAGCTCGTTATAAAGATTGATATCGAATCTATTTGAAGGTAGGACTATGCACTCCCTGTTTTTGAAGCATTTATTATTTCCAATTGAAAGATTAGGTCGGTTTTTGTGTTTATGGTTGAGAGCATCAGGCTGGATAGCCTTGCTCCCTGGTTGATAGACAATACAGAAATTGTATTGAGAGAGGAATTCTGACCAACGGATTTGTTGTTGGTTCAATACTTTCGTAGTTGTGAAGTACTCAAGGTTTTTGTGGTCAGTGAGGATTTCGAATTCGTATTGAGAGCCTTGAAGCTCTGGGTGTCATTCTTTTATAGCTTTGATAATTGTAAGAAATTCTTTGTTGTAGATCTTATAATTGTATTTAGCTGTAGAGTGTTATGATGAGAAATAAACTACTAATTGTAATATATTGTCAGAGTCGTATTGGGAGAGCATGTTGCCGGAAGCTTAGTTTGATGTATTTGTTTTCAACATTGTTTTTTTGTTATAATCGAAATAGGTCAAGATTGGGGCGGTAGTGAAAGCATTCTTAAGTGTGAGGAAAGTGTTGCATTGCGAAATGCCTCAAGTCTAAGTGGAATCCTTTCGAGTCAGGTTGTTGAGGGGATAATAGATTTTAAAGAAGTTGTAAATGAATTGTCGATAGAAGTTGGCAAAACCGAGAAAGCGTTGAAGGTCTTTAATAGAGAGTAACTGTTTCTAAGAGATAATCGCAGTTACCTTTTCTGAATCCATTTGTATCCCCTTTGTTGTGATAATCAATCCTAGATATCGAGTCAATATAGTTTCGAATTCGCATTTGTTGATATCAATTTGAAGATTAGTATTAGAAAGCTTCTGAACTACATTTCGAATATAATCTCTATACTTAAAGATATTCGTAGAGTAAATAAGAACATCGTTTAAATACACAATGCAGTACTTGTCGAGTTCATTAAATAGGGTATAATTGATATAATGCTGGAAAAAGGCAAAAGCATTACAGAAACTAAATAGCATGACTAAGGATTCGAAGAATCCGAAACGGATAATGAAAGCTATCTTCCATTCGTCATTCTCCACGATGCACATTTTGTTGAAGGCAGCGATAATATTGAGTTTCGTATAGATTTTAACATTGCAAAAAATATCTAAGGTTTCGCACACAATAGATAGGGGGTATCGATTTTTTATTGTTACATTGTTTAGTCCACAATAATTCTAGCAGATTTGTACTCTACTACCTGGTTTTACAGCCAGGAGCAGAGGTGCGGTGTTACGAGATCTTGATTCACGAATGAACCCTTTATTCAGGTTGTTATCGATCCATTTGCGAACCACCTACAGTTCTAGCAGTGATAATGGTCGGTTCTTAAAGTAAGGGGATTCTTTTCTAGATATTAGCTCAATCTTGTGGTTTCAGGCTTATCGCGGTAGAAGAATGTCGGCATTTCGGGGAAGGAATGTAGGCAGCTTGTTTTGTAGCCAGCTAGGGAGCTTCTCTCGTATCTCGGCATCACTGAGTTCGGGTTTTCCTGCGAGAAATTTGGAGACGTCCGTTTCCGAGATTCGTTGTAGATGAGCTGGCTTGTAGTAATCGAGCACAAAATCGTATAGATGTGAGGGTAATTGTAAGAGGGTTTTGCAAAGATCTCTATCGCCTTACAGGATGCTCTTGTATTCCTAATCTTTGAGGTTGACAGAATCCGATAAAGAGGTTGTTCTCAGAATGATTGGTTTCTTAAAAACGAGTTGGTTTAGCTCATCCTAGATGAGTCGGATTGTACAAACATTGTTTTGTTGACAGAAGGAGACAAAGCTAATAGCCTGAAGCCAACGAATGTCATCCATATCGGGGCTTTCTATTGGCGCATATATAACTGGTATCGGGGTAGAGAGTAGTGGTAGCGGGTCCCATCGCGGGTTCGGTCTCTGGCGATGGGATCCGGTCGTTTTCTCGATCGGAGCTGGGCGAATGCTGGTACGATTGCCTATCATCTGAGCTTGTATGTAGGGACCTCTATTACAAGTTCTTGTGCGATAATGATTCGTATCTAATGTAAGCGTTGTTTCAATATCTAATTCGTTTCTACTAACAACAAACTCATATCCCTCGTCCTCCTCAAACCAGTCTTCCACATATAGCGATCGATAAGCCTTCTCAAGAAATTCCTTAATAGGCGGTAATACATTCAAAACTCTTTTTATCTGAGGCTGTTCCTGAACCACTAATAGGTCTGTTATTGGTCGTGGTGAGTGGATCGTCGGTGCTTGAACGGTATACGGTATATCTCGAGGGCAACATTGCATAGCACAATAGGATGATGTAAAGGAGAGAGTTATATTCGACCAGTCTATATGTGGGTTATAGCATTGAAGCCATGGTAAGCTGAAGATGATCGGTATATCGGGAGATAATTTGATAACAAAAAACAGCCAGGTTTCACAATGTAATCCCATAGCTATATCCATAATGAAATATTCAGTAATGATATTTGCAACTTTGCTGTCTGCTAAGCAAAGCTCTCTTCGGTGAGGTAGAGTTTGAGTGTGTATTTTATGATTAGTAATAAAAGAACGATTAGCGAACGCTTTTCCGGAGCATCCGCTATCAATCAGGCTAGTCACATCAAAAGAAGATTTATGCGTTGGGAATATAGTGGTTTTAACGAGTAGAGATTTGCTATCTATAATACTAAACTGCAAAGGCTTTTTGCTAACTACAGTTCGTTTTATTCATTTAGTATCTCTTGGAGATTTCTACGAGTGATTCAGTGTGGAGGTTGGGCTTTTCCCGAGTAATCATTGATTGGAGATATTGATGTATCGTGGGGTGAAGTGTTAGATGTATTTTCCGAAGGTGCTAAGGATTTGGTTTCGATGAATTCTTGAAATGTATTCAATTGTTGTTTAGGATAGAATGTAGTATTAGAATTGTTGTTGTTGTTATAACTACCCCGAGAACTGTATTCCTGGAGATCATTTCGATTGTAAGATCCATTTCGATTGTTAGAGTGTTGGTTGCTTCGATTAGTGGGAGCGTTTCGATACGAGTTGCAGTTGTCGAAACTTTCTCGAGAGCTTGCAAATCCAGAGCCTTCTTTAACTACTCGTTATTCATTTGCTTGTTTCTTGATATCATAGTCCTATATTGAGTGATTAGGTTTCTTGCAATAATGGCAGAGACCAAGTTGATGTTCCTCTTCTCGTTATTGATCTTGTGTTTTGAAAGTATCGAGGTCCATAGAACCAAATGATGCTAATACGACAACTGATATACTGATCGGAGGTGTATAAGATTGTATAAAACTCGAGTTCATTTTTGATCCCAAAAGGTGCTCATTCTCCTGTAGATTTTGACTCCAAACTTCAAACTTCTGCTTCCAGCCATCGACATCGATAAGAGAATAAGGATTAAAATCTTGTATAAGTAATCATTGGAGATTATAAAAGACTTTCGTTTTTATTACTACAACCATCTCACATAATTACTTGTGACACACTGTACCGAGATGTTCTAATTGAGTGTAGAAAACCGAAAAAGACATCTTGTCGATCATCTTGAGTTTATCAAATCGGATCGAGGCTTCGCGTGCTACGTCGACTGAGATATAAAGCCCATCGAGCTTGCTGAGAAAGGAATCGCTAGTAATATAGATCGAGATTCCATTGATGATATCATTTATATCAATCAATCTCTTTTGTTGTGTATAACCATCAATGAAAGAAGCTAAATGTAAAAGCTTCTTTTTTTCTATATTGAAAACAATTGGATCAATTATTCAGTAGATTTGTAAACTTTACTTCCAAGCAATATATTCCTTTTGTCGGAATATCAATTCTATCTTCTCCCCTCGAAGGGGTTCAGAGTTCTTCGAAGTTTGTTGTTGGCCGATTCTATTTTGAGCCGGGCTGTTTGGTGGGTTTTATGCAAATTGAGATTGAAGCAATTGAGTTAATTGGAGCTGAGTGTTTAATTAATTTTCTACAGCAATCTTGAGGAGATATTCTATAACCAAACCTTGCTCGAGTGCTTATTGAGTAATAAAAACTGAATCGAGTGTACGATTAATAACATTGCACAGATGGTTAAGATAATCCTACTGATCCTGTACTAATATCAATAAAGGAAGAGGGCTGTGGAGTTCATGATCCTAAAGGCTAGATAGCTCTCCTGCAATCCACTGCTATTGATTGAAAGCGTTATTGATTTCGGTTCTAAGTGTCTCAGGCGAAACGGATAGTGGTGAGCTAGTGTTTGAAGCACTCGGTGTATCAGTCATAGTGGGAGAAACGGGTAAGACGGAGATGTAGGCGAGGACAAAGGCGAAGATGAGGACGAAGACGAGGATGAAGATGAAGAGATACAAGAAATGTAAAAGGTCGTGAAGATTATAGAAAGGACTGCTTTAGTAGGTGAAAATAGAAACAAAGAATTTCTTTTCAAAGTCGGATTGCTCTTGCTGCAACGAGACTCTTTTGTAGGGTAGAATATACTATCACAGTGTAGGAGATAAGCATCACAG
>PHWZ01000775.1:0-11205 GCA_004379285.1 Botryotinia calthae
TAAAAGATATAAATATTATTAATATAAACAATATATATAAAACAAGCCAAAAGAGAATATTGAAGGAAATTCCTTAATGAAATAAAATCCGACCGAGATCTGTATAGAATAATCGGATAGCACAATCTGAGTCCTACATACTGCTCCCTATTGATTATAATAGGCAAATGTATAGTCACTTCGGATAAGGAAAAAGCCAAGCTGCTTCGCTCGGAGATTTTGTAGCGCTTCAAAGCTATTAATGATCTTCTAGACTCCGGATAAAATCAAAAAGGTGAAAAACTATCTTGAGAGAAGCCTATCTTTATAAAGGAAGTGGAATATAATATTATAGGGGTCTCGAGTATATCTCTGGGGATAGATTGAATCACAATAAGATTACTGAAAACTATTTGGATGGAAATAGGTCTAGTTCTATATACCATCTTTAATAAGTGCTTACAGCTTAATCATTTCCCTACAATATAGAAACAGGCGGAAATAGTTATATTACTAAAGATAGGAAAAACAAATCGAACCTTCCTACACTTATAGCAGCCTATCGCTTTTCTCTTCTATATAGGGAAGGGTCTCGAAAGGATTATAGCAAGGCATCTAGCATGGATAGCTCTGATACAAGAAATACTCAGCCTGCAGTATTGCGAAGCCCTATCGAAACGATCGGCTATGGACCTGATAGCATTGTTCATCTATGATGCAGAAGTAGTGTTTAATAAAGGTTATAAGATTACAATAGTTACACTAAATATATAAGTGTCACACTTTGCCTTAGAAGAACTGCGGAAGCAGGGTACAAAATATACTTAGAATCTAAAACTAAGGAACTACAATCCGATCGCTTTTGAGTGCTTTTATATACAGGCCACATATACGTGATCACACACATACATTCAAGGAGCGTATGTGCGATTGCGATGTGATTGGAGGCGTTTCGTGATACTACCCCCCCCTTTTGAAAAGCTTGCCCTCGAGCTTTACAATTATTTATTCAAGGTTATTCAATATCGATTACAATTTTATTATTGAATTGTTGTAAGGGGTAATAGCCTAATAAACAAGTGTATACGCGAATTTTTCTTTTTCGCAACAGAAAGGTGTATATAATACAGCGAAAACCATTGAATTGCCTAGCGATAACCTAATTCTATCGAATATATAACCCATCTGAATATCTATTCCTTTGAAAACAATTAATCCCATTTCGTTTATTTCGGATTTCTATATCTTTGGTAATATAGTATCAACATTAAGATGTAACAACAAGAGTAAACTTTCACCTACACAATTGCAACAATTGGAATTAGCACATACAACAGTAGATTTTCCTGGCGTACTCTTGCATCGTTTGCTTGTATTGATAAATCCCATAGCGTGCGATACGAAGATCGAGTATATCTTCTATTACTTAGAACAAGCGGTTAGTTGCAGATGAAAACGAAGATGATGATGAAAATGATAATGAAAACAAAAACAACAATGACAATAAGAAAAAGGATGAGAAGGAAGAGCCTCCCAGGATTTTACAACATGCTCATAATAAATGAATCTTTTCTTTCGCAAACAGCTTCAAATCTGACTTGATACTATAAACATAGATGAAAACGAAATAATCGAAGGCAACATCGATCTCCGATACACTCAGCACATGTATCCCTACCATCACCTGTCGCATCAGAGTTCTAAGGATCTGTACAATCCTTTTGTCGATGGAATCGAAGATTACACTACGAAACATACTGATAAACTTACAGAGACAATTACTTTCTTCAACTTCGATGCAGACGGCGAGCCAATCACGGAAGAGGATGTGCAAAGGAATCTCGAATACAATCAGCCAATGCATCCTCTCATTGTAAGTTCGAGTGCGGGAAACTCTCCATTAGCAGTGGAATAGTTTCCTAGCAAAAGATCACCCAAGAAACCAGCGATTCGGAAAAAGGATTATATTCAAGAAAACGATTGAATCTATACAGATTGTATTCGCAGCTACACTTCTAGCCAAAGCGATGGTTATTGTTATCGTTTTTCTGGGCAAATTATCGGTTTTACTTGCTGTTTGCTTTGTTTCAATAGTAAACACAAGTGTGAGTATTTATGGTTCGGGGAAATTTGTTGTCTTTTTTTCCAATATCGAAAAGCAATAAAAGAATACGACTACTCTACGGAGATAAAATATTCACATCTAGTGGTCTAGAATAGTGCTAACCTCTTTTTCAGCTTGACTTATAAGAGGAGTTAAAGTATCATATATCCAAAAATACTTTTCCTATAATAATAATACAAAAGGAAATAGAGGAACACCTTGAAAAGAAGATAGCTCAGAAAAACAAACAGAAAAATCAATACCAATTAGTTCTAACTCAGATTGAGGCAAACGTTTTGGCTTTGCAAAAGTAATTGGCGAAGGCCAAACATGAATTCACTCTTGCTACTCATCATACTACAATTAACCGTTGTTGTGTTTTCTAACTTTTATTCATTCTATCATTGTTCATCCTTATCATCGCTTATAACATAAACTGGTTTTTTAATTCAAACCAGCAAATTCCTCAACCAACCAAGAATGTCCTTGCAAAATATCTTTCTAATCTATTCTGAATACCTATTAGAAAGGGGAAACAAGCTCGACCGCTTGTAGCCAATCTTTACCAATTCCGTAACAAAGTTCGTTGTCTTTATTCGATCAGCTTTGTTCGCATGTGACCTATAATTCCCTTATCAAAGTGATTATTCAAAAAAAGCTTTTCGGGCTTTTTCATTCATTGCTTAATCATTATCTGTAAAATCATAATCATCTTTTCCATCTTTGTAGAGTTGAATCCAATCCAGTAGGCGTGTAGATAGTCCGGGCAGACTAGGATTGTCCTTATGGAAATTGTAAAGGAAGTGCAGGGCCATCTTCAGATCCGAAATGGGGTACCAGGTAAGATCTTTGTTGGCATTTAATTACGATACACAGTATCGAAACTGTTTTCGTACTTTCTTAACAGCTAATATCTTCTTCACTTCCCATTCAGTGTTGCCGGTGATATTGATTGAGAGTGGCGGTTTGATAACTTGTTTGGGGAATAGATTGTTCACAGTTTTGCGGAACTTGTTGGATAGAAATAAAGAGTGGATCTTTATAGTTGAAGATAGATCTAATCGGAAAGAATCTCCGACCCGACTAATAATCTTAAACTTGCTTTGGATAAGGAAATCTAATTTCTTAAAAGGTTTTTGTATCGGGAAATCTTTTATACTAAACCATATATAATCTCCTATATCGAAATCAACTATTAAGCGATATGAATTTGCCAATCGAAATATTCTCTTTTATGCTCGCAAAATATTCTTTTTAGTTCGATTGAGTGCTAATTTATTATACTTGATATACTCTCTAGCATCATTGATATTCAAATTATTAGTTAACATTGTTGAATCGGGTTTCCAATCCCAGGGAGTGCAAGGGGCGTGGCTATACAAAATTTCGTATAGGGATTGACTACCGAATGATTCGTAAGGAAGCATAAGCTACGTGTAGTCCATCATTAAAAGAAATTCTAACCAGTCATCTTGATAATAGCTAATAAAGGGTTTCAGACGTTGTTGGAGATATTAATTGTAAATCTCTATTTAGCCATCCGTTTGTGGATGGTACACAATGGAGAGTTTTACCTGCATTCCTAAGATTCGATTGAATTCCTACCAGAACTTCGATATGAATTGGGGATTATAATCAGAGGTTATAAACTCTAGAGGTTTGTAATACCTATATATGTGATATAAGTATAAGTGGGTTTGATCTCTTGAATCGATTGATTTGTAACAAGATATAGAAATAACTTGTTTCATAAGTCTATCGATAATAACTAATACATTATCATAGCCGTACTTGTCTTTATTGAAACTACAATAATCTATAATAACATACTGCCACACTCGGTCTAATACTGAAAACGGGTAAAGAAGATTGGGGATGTGATCTCTAAGAATGGAGTTGCGTTTGCATTTGTAGCAATTCCGAATGTATTAATCGATAATCTACATCATACCTCTCCAATAGTATTGTCTTGCTAGGAGGGAGTATGTTTTTTTTATACCTGGATATATAATTAAAATTGAATTGTAAACTTCTCGAATCAGATAAGTTTGCAAGTTATCTATATCCGGAACAAAAAAACAGTCATTGTAAAACAATAAGCCTTTCTCTAGAATAAAATATTTGTACGCTTTGATAGCTTAAGTGTGCAAAGCTTCTAGGCTAAACATAAGTCTATTAGCTTCAATGATACAAGTAACTATATCGAAAATCGGTGAAATGGTATATAAATCAAGGGAGGCGATTCTATAAAAGTCTTAACAAAGTAATTTACACATAATTTGAATATCTATCTAATCATCTTTTATAAACTATTACAAACAATTCTTCTTTTTAGTATTATTCTGTTGGTTCAATTCATTAGTGCGGCGGGTAAGTGTATCGGCGAATAGATTATTCTTTTCGAAGTGGTACATTATTATAAAGTTGTAATTCACAAGCAGTTCTGCTTATTGTGTTTATCAAACATTTAATTATTTAATTGATATAAAATATTCAAGCGTTTTGTGATCGGTGTAGATCTTGACTTGGTGTGGTGAATCAGTGAGTTTGGCTTTCCAGTGATTCAGGGATCAAATGATTACTAGTATTTCTTTATTGTGAACTTTGTAGTTCAGTTCGATAGAGATTATAGTCTTCGAGTAATAGACTACTGGCAACTATTCATCTCCATGTTTTTGGGAAAGCACACTAGCGAGGATTCCATCAAACGCATCGGTTTTGAGTATATACGGGAAATTGTAATCGTAATACTGTAGAAAAGGAGTGGAGATGAACTTATTTTTCAATATATCAAAAGCGATTTGACAGATTTTGTTGAAATAGAACTTGATATTTGCTTTGGTAAGTTTGATTAGGGGTTTTACTATAATATTGTAATTCTTGATAAATCGGTGGTAAAAGTTACAAAAGTCTAAGAACGATTGGATTCTTTTGATAGTGGTTGGGTACATCCAATTAGTAATTATTTCGATTTTCTTTGGGTTGATTTGTACTTTTTTTGTAGAGATAATAAAATCTAAATATTTAGTATGTGTGATGTGAAATTCGTATTTCTTGAGGTCCGCTTGAAGGCTGGTAGTCTCGAGTTGTTTGAGGATGTGTTTGATGTGTTTCTTGTGCTTGTCTTTGTTTTAAGAATATATTAGTATATTATTTAGGTAGGCGGTACAAAAGTTATCTAGGTAGTTAAATAAGATATCGTTTATGTATCATTGATAAGTCGTAGGGTTGTTTGTCAATTCAAAGGGTAAGATTTTGTATTTGTATGAATTGTATTAGATGCGAAAGGTGGTATACTTTTCAGAAACGGGATTTATGTGGATGTGGTGGAACGTTTGTTGAATGTTTAATTTGGTATATATTTTTGTATTTGTAAGTTGTGTGAGCATTTCGTTGATAAGGGGTAAAGAATATTTATCTTTGCACGTTAAAGAATTGAGGAGGCGAAAGTCTATATAGAATCTTAAGCTTCCATTCGGCTTTCTTACAAAGAGAATCGGTACAGCGAATAGTGCTTGACTTAGTTTTATAAATCCTTTTGCAAGATTTTTGGTGATATATTCTTTTACAACTTTAAGTTGTTCGAGGGATATCTTATAGAGAAAACTGTATTTGAATACCTTCTCTCCTTTTTCTTCTAATATAATCTTGTGATTATATAATCGGGATAAAGGTAAAATATTCGATTCGAACTTAGAGAATACTTTATGATAGGCCTTATACATATCAAATATTAATGATTCAATATCGATATCTGTAATCACATAATCGAATACTGCAAAAGTTTTAGGCTTCGATTAGTTTAGAGTAGCAATTGCGATTGTAATACGCTGATTTTTTTCTTGTTTCGATTTACGGATGGAAATGACTTTGTTGATTTCTGTACAAGTTATAGTGAAGATTTTATAATCTTTGTTTTTCTTACAAATGAATTTAAATTGAATGGGTTTAAGTGTGTAGATATTATATGTGTCGGAGATGTATAAAAGGAAAGATTTATAAACTTACTGAATTGGTACGGGATCTAAAGATAAATTCTTTTCCAATTTGACTAGGACCTAAACTTTAGTAAAAGCCGGAGATGTTGTATTTATATTCTGTACAAGAATTTCTATACGAATGAGGGGCGTTACGGTAGTTTGTTGTTTTTATTCAAGTTTGTGGTGTATTTTATCTAATCGGACATCGCGGTAATCTGTATTTTACTGTTTCAATTTATTGATTCAAGGTTTGTTAAAATTGTCCTTGGTTAAAAGTATATTTTGTGATAAAGAAATAGTAGATGAACAGATAGCAGGTCAATCGAGACATCGATTGTAACAATCGAACTTCACTCGGGTTTCTACTAGCCAAAAACAGCCTAAAATAATATTGTAAGATCCTAGATCGATAATAAAAAAAGGTAAATACGATTGTTATCGTAAGTCAATAATAAGATTAAAAAAGGTTAAGTAAATAATAGATTGACCTCTAGCTTTATTGTAGTTTTTAACTTCAATAGGGAGTTTTAGTGATACAAGCCGGGGCTTAAATATAAGAAATAGTAATAAAACAAATATTTTGTTGATAAAAACAAATCCATTCGCTCCGGAATCCATTAGCGATTCAATTTGGTAGGAGTATCCATTCTTCGATATTATGTATGGTAGGCTTATAGATTCACCTCCTATAAGTTTACTTAAATTGAGGAATTTTATATTCCGAATTGTACTTAAACAGGAACTTTTGTTTAAGCGTTTGGATTTAAACGGTTGTTCTCGGCTTCGCGTGTGGTATCGATATCTTTCGTGTGGATTCTAAAATCCAAATCCTTTTGTACATCCTAGAATTTATTTATCTATTTGAATTCTTCAATTTCTTATACCTCCATTATCTTATTAAAATTGATTGTCTGTGGTGTCAGACTACGGCCAGTAGTTGTAGGGGGAGTTGAAAATGAGTGATTGAAATTATTATTCTGAGTAATAGAATTATTAGATTTGAATAATTCAGTATACCCATTAAAAGTATTGCGAGGGGGATATTAGATTTGAGATTAAATAGATAGGTTCGAATTGAATAGAGGTTGAAAGTTGGTTTTAAAGGGGATCAACGAGTTAGCACTAATAGATGGTTTTTTTAAAGATATTTTTTTAATTACTTTATAGCGATTACACTTTCGAAGTATAACTTCGAACTTATCGATCTTCATAAGCTTCTCTATTAGGCTTTCGGTAGTACGGTATTTTTTGATATAAAGACCAATAGCTCTTCGAAAGAAATCAAATATTTTTCTTTTCAAATCGCAGAGGAGAATCTCGCAATTAATGATTTCCGCTTAAATAGCTAATAATCAGAATTTGCAATACTACACTAGGAAATTTCTGCATTAAATATTATTAGGTATTATTTAATATTCATACTCAATTTGTACATAATCGGTTTCCACAGAGTTTTTATAAATGGCTACGAGTTGATCAATCAATTACTATCCTGTCAAACAGAATACTTGCATATACAACGCGAACACATATTCTTACACTTTTTTTTCTATTTAATTTACCACATAGAATCGTTGTTGCGCTTTCAAAATAAGTGAATTCTTGTATAGCTCAAATCGCTCGGTAACTAATAGCTGCTATAGACTTGCTTTCAATTCGATATTGATGTTTAGTTTTGAAATGAGATTGGTGGGTTTTGGAATATACAAACGATTAAATGAAGTGGAAAAGTGAAAATGAAATGTTCAACGTTTTGGTAGATCGAGTGGGGTATCGATTAGGAATAAAAGGGATCTATCATCGGAAAACGAAAGGGATTGTTCGGAAGTATAACTTCGGGAGTGGGGTTTTTTCTTATTCTTCTTTTTTCCAATAATAAAAAATACCTTCTCGATAGATTCGATAAAAACATCAGGAATACTAACTCTACAATCCCCTGGGGGATCTTTGTAATGTTCTGGTTGTATTTTTGCGAATTGAAATAGACGAACAGTACTAGGACTATACTCTAATACTTTCTTAAGTTTTACAATTTCGTTTTACAACTCTTGTATTATCAGTGATTGCTTTTGTAATTATAGAAAAGCTATCACATTAACATCAGCCTCAAAAGTCAATATCTCAATTGGGGAGTCTTTTCCATATCCTTTACCCTTTCCACGTTTATCAATGTTTATACCAGATCCATAAGGATCCTTTTCATCATCTTCTAAATATTGACTATCATCAACAGCAGAAACTCAGCTAATGAATAAGCAAGGGAAACCTTTCAAAGCGAATGGGTTGCTTTTCGAGTCAGATACTGTTGGAAATATAATAGTAATATTTGTAACTCTATATAATGGGGGGAATATCTTCATTAAGTTTTAATTAGAATAGATTTTCTTTCTATAAGTGATATTGTATGTCCTCGATATACCCAAGAAGGTATTATAATAATAAAGTATTATTTAAACGGCCACCAGATGGCCATACGATTGTATAACAAGTTTTAGATAATGTCACACTTTGTTTTAAAAGAACTATGAAAGCAAGATACAAAATATACTTAGAATCTAAAATTAAGGAATTACAATCCGATTGCTTTTGAACGCTTTTATATACAGGCTATATACACATAATCGCATACATGTACTTGAGGAGCGCATGTGCGATCGTGATGCGATCGGAGGCGTTTCGTGACAATAAGAAGTATTCGATACTCTATTTAAAAACAAACTTCTAAAACGAATAAGGGGATAGGGGTTCCTACAGAATCTGATCGCTTTGATCGATTCCTTTTTATCCCAAAGGCAATTTAGAATTAGATTTAATAAAACAATAATTGATTATAGTATAATAGAATATGGCATCCTATAAGGCTTACCTCTCTCATCAATTCTGTATATGTTTTACCTTGTAGAGCTACTCTAACAAGATTCTAAACTCCGATTCGGATATGCAGACGATATCTGTCTATACCGATCATCAGCAAGTGTTCAACAAAATGTTATACTACTAATAAGAGATATAAAAAATATATTCCATTGGGGAATTAGGAATAAGATAATCTTTGTACTGGAAAAAATGGAAATGATTTATATAATACGGTACAAGTATTTCATTAATTTGATATACGAAATAAATTGCGATTGTATTATCTCTCCAATCGCATTGGGATCGGCTTTACAATGGCTAGGTGTGTGGTTTGATTATAAGCTTATATTCAAATAGTATATCGAAATGCGAGTAGCCAAAAGCTGGAAATTGGCTTACCACATTCAAGGGCTAGCCCGGACTGCAAACGGACCCCCAGCAGCATCCCTACGGAAAATAATAATCACTTGCCTATATCTAGCCCTGTTTTACGGATCAGAAGTGTAGTACACAGGACAAACAAGAATTATTGGATAGCATTGAGATGGAATACTAATGGTAGTGAGTACTCGACTAGGAGAAGCAATTCTTACTATCAATAAGGTTCTACGAATAGCGATCAAAGGAGTCCTCCCAGTTTGGCGAACAACCCCAAACTCAATAATAATGAAAAACAGTACTCTCCTATTTGCAGAAGTAATACTAAAACAAATAAAATGGAGAGCAGCTCTCCATACTCAAACTATTGATCTAAAACACTTTTTGTATTATTGAGGGATAAAAACCACCTATTCCTTTGGCAGAAGGGAAGGCTAATTGCAGTTGGCTAGAACAAAGATCCAGGTGATCAACTAGTGCCTCCCTTGAATCAAGGAGACGATTTTAGCAGAGCCCCATTACACACTAGGGTATCGAATGAATCTCACAAGAGGTTTTACGAAAGAGATAATAGCTGAGCAATTTCAAAAGTAGTAGAGCAAATGCACACACAATCAGATTACCATCTTCTCAGATAGATTGGAATAGATCGACAAAGATGATAAGCGAATAGGATATGGATTTGTTATATACAAAGGACAGAATGTAGTATACAAAGGAAGCGGTAGACTGTATCACAACTTTTATATATTCGATGCAGAAGCGATCGGGGTATATCGAGGCCTTCAAGTAGTAATCAGAAATATCACTAACATAAAACAAATGGAAATCTGTATATACATCGATAGCACATTGGTGATATAAGGAATGAGAGGTATAGCCTTTATTATATTACAATAGGCTTTCCTCAAATGTTACAAACTGATGCAAATGCACTCGATCCAAATCAAATAGTCGCCAGGCTATACAAAAATCGAAGGGAATAAGCGAATAGATATACTTGTTGATAAAGGGATAAGAAGATTAATCTCAGGATATACAAATCGATCTACAACAAGTGGTATCTATTTTATAGCAAAAACCGCTATAGAATTGGTAGTATAGATGTGATAGATCAAATAAAAACCAATACTTTCCAAATAGTATTAGAAATGAAATTCAAAAAGTACAAACAAATACTTTAAGGAATTAGAACTTTTTCAAGCGATTTTCCATCATATGCTAGCGATCTGTTTAGTATATAGCGATTTCGAAAACTATCACTAATGATTTAAATACGAGGAAGTTATAATCCATTGCTTATATAATACATTCAAATCTCTCGAGTATATTATACACTGCTGCAAAGTCCTTGCAATCTATAAAATCTAATCTTCAGATATCAAGTCTAAATACCCACCCCACAACCAAGTAGTTTAAGATTGATTATTGAAACAGCTAATATATATATCAACCAAATTCGCTAAATTTATTGCTATAATAAACTTCTATAAGAGTATATGTTCTAGAATGCTACCAGAAGAATAGAAAGAGAAAAGGAAAGGGAACGATCGATCCAGACAAACATAAGCAGAGAATAGGAGGGGATTGATCTAGAAAAGCCATGTGGAAGAAAATAGAAGCACGCAGTATACTATACTGCAATAGAATGTATACTAAAGCTACCCTTACAGAATAAAACAGCTTCCAAAAAAATATGATATAGGAGATCGGAAAGCGAACACGGAGGCGCTCAGAGGATTGGAGACAAAGGTGTAAGTGTGCCAGCTATTGTTTGGAAGGCTATTGAGGGTATTGAGACCCCATCCTTAGGAAAGGGGGATCATATAAATTAGAAGATCATCCCGCAGTTAGCCCAACCGTAATGCCCCCTGGGAGGCTTGCCTATACGGCCCGGTTGAAAATTAC
>PHWZ01000776.1:0-11143 GCA_004379285.1 Botryotinia calthae
TATCATTCTATTGAATTCCTACTTGAAGTTTAGTCTAAACCACCTCGAGAGATCTCTAGACACTTCCACGTGACCCTAGAGGCAGCTCCCGTAACACTAGATTCCATTCTCCTTTTTTTATTATAGCTATATATATCGATTTAGTAGTTAATATATTGATTAACAAAGGAACTTTAGTAAGAGCTTTAACTTAAATTTCGATTTTCCGTGTAGCCAATTCTAGATGAATGATTTAAGAAATGATAATATTGAAGGCAATGGTAAGCTTTCCTTTTTCTGTATATTCTCCAAAGATTTCAAGAAGATCTAATAGTTTGAATTGCTTATCATATAATTGAGTAAGGGTTGAGGCTAATAGAATAAGGTCTTTTGCTTTTAGGATCACTTCCTTTAATGTAATCGGCTTGTTCTGTATTCTAGATTGTTTATTTTGATTGCTAAAGGGTATTATAGAGCCATGTTTCTTATTCTGATTGAATATACAGGTGGTGCTAGTTATACCTTGAGTAATAAAGGGATCACTAAATAGGCTGAACTCTTCAATTCTTATTTCAGAATTGACTGACTAATTGATTGGTTGAATAGGGCTAGGGATTTCGAATTAGGGGTTTTCATAAGGCAGGGGAGGGTTTGAAGGTATTGGGGTACCTAGGATGATAATAGGGTAAGTGTTTGATATAATAGAAGCTTCAAAAGAAGCTTTCATTATAGCTATATCCCGAAGTATTGATGGATTATTGAAACAATCCATATTGAAAGTTGTATTCTTATTTTAAAGATTTGAAGTGAAAATTTTACGCGAATTTTCGTGAGTTTTGTGTTTGGAACGCCGACAACAGTATCACAACAACTACTAGTCAGAATCTCTTGGGAGCAATTGCAATCAATTTGGTTTAATGATTATGATCTAGATCGATCGCAAAAGGGTCGTATTTCGAAGAAAACGTTTCCTTCGAAATTTGTTGTGTGTGAGAATTGAGTAACCATCTTTCGTTTCAATCATGTTGGAATATTGAAACTCCAATATTTACCTCTCTTTCATGTTCTCTCATCCCCTCACGTGCATCCCCTTGTCAGACCATTCATAATTTTTAAGTATTTCTCTTTCATTCTTCATTGTATATGATGGAAAATGTGAAAATGTTACAGCCCCTTTCTCTTGACGACAGCAGACCTCGAAGACAACAATACCACTAAAACAATTCAAGTTCTAATTACATTTTTACCCGCTTAGACGTACTGCTACCACTTTCCAAACTTTTTCGAGAAGCAGGCTTCCTACCCGGCTTGCTAAACTCCGCTAAGACATAAGTAATAAAAACACTTTTCTGTTTAAAATAGACGGCTTTATTATATGTAATATCTAGAGCAACAGTACGAGCAGCTTGACCAAGCTTTGTAAAATGTTCCAACAATGTCGAACTTATCTCAGTACTATAGCTCATTTGATTAGCCCATCGAATTTGTTCTACTATATCTTGAATAAGCCATGAACTTCTCTTTTCCCATAATCCAGAAGTATTATCAGAATCAGAATCCAATGGATCGTAGAAAAATAAAGCAGAGCACCAAAGTAAAGTAATATCGAATAAATTAGCATTTGATGTACGGATACAATTGCCAAGAATTGAGAACTTAGTAGCTAAACGCGTGTGATGATGAACATTGAAGTTTATCGGTAATACTGTTTCTATCCATTTCTCCAATTTTGAGCCAAGTATCTGTGACACCTGTGACGCTTCTGAATCATGATCGAATTGCGGATTTGATTCTCGAAAGTTGTTGGCAAATTGTTCCTTGGCAAGCTCTTCCTCATCCGAATTCACATCGAAGTCTATTCTCATGTGTGTTTCGACATCTTCCAAGTTCACTTCGCTATCTGATGACTCTTCGCAGCCAGAGAAAATGCCATGTACCGATATAGAGTCGGATCTAGTTGGAAATCGAGGCGGTGTCTCTTCAATTGTTTCTTTGAGGACAACCTGCGCTTCTGGAGATAGCTGAGTATATAGAGGCGGTGACCGAGGAACCTGCACTTCCGGACATGGCTGAGCATATAGTGGCGGTAACTGAGGACTCTGTACTTCCGGAGATGCTTGAGCATACGGTGGCGGTATTGGGCGTTTTTGCTCCTTATATACGAATTTATCCCATTCTAGTAATATAGCCCCTTGTTGAATATACATTTCCTTCAAGTTGGGTTCGTAGGTATCGATTGCAGTTTTGCTAACAAGCATACGGAGTTTTTCTAGGTGCACTTTCGCATAAGTACTTGGCCTAATGTATACGCTGAAGATTGTGGCATTAGACAGAGACTCAAGGCCACGAATCAACATGTCTGTAGTTGTAGTGTGAGGTCTGATTGTAGTTGTCTTCTTCTTTGTAACGACGAACCCCTTCGCGGTGAGATTGAATTGTAGAAGGAAAACATGCTGTGCGTTGCTTAAACCAGCTTCGTGAATAGCAGAAGCGTCGTGAGATAAATCAATACTCGATATTGGATAAGGTATAGAGGCATTTGCAAAATCGGCATCTGGAGGAACAACTAATAATATATCTATTTTTTGTTTCTTGCCAGCAAGCTTAACAAACACCTCGAGCTTAAAGTGAATATGAATCTGTCCTTCCGTATCACGATATGCCGTCATGAAAAAGTCAGGTGTCTGCTTGTTGTCATGCAAGCAAGAACCTAATGTAAATGTTTTGCCTGAGTCTACCCATTTCACAAATACCCTCTCGTCAAGAAGTTTTTCGAGCTGAAGTTTTTCGATCGGAACCGATATCGACATACTTATTAGTCCTATGATTATAATTAGTAATGAAACATAGTTAAAGAATGATTGCATTTAAAATAATGCTAGCCCACACTCTATGTGTGCTTCCCACCCACCCAGGCTATAGAGCAGCCTTGACTCTTCGAATAAAATGAGATGTAGAAGTGATCAAGAAAAGCTATTATATGAACTGCATTGAAGTTGTTCTAAACAGTAGATATTGTAAGGACATAACCGCCGACAGGGTTGTTCTAAACAGTAGAGATTGTAAGGACGTAACCGCCGCCAGGGTTGTTCTGAACAGTACAGACTGTAAAGAACGTAACCGCCGCCAGGGTTGTTCTGGACAATAGATACTGCAAGGACGTAACAGCCGCCAGGGTTGTTCTAAACAGTAGACTGTAAGATACAACTCTTATACACAACACAATATAGGAGCAATTTGACTAGAAAGACTATGCGATAGAGACAAAGCGATATGAGGGTAACGATAGGAAGATGGCGGTCGTATATTCGTTCGTAAGAGATATTGCGCGATGGAGATAAAGCGAGCTCAGGATAGCGATAGAAAGATAGTTCTTGTGTATTCGTAATAAATGTTGTGCGATGGCGATGGCGATGGCGATGGAGAGATAGAGGAAAATAGAGATGGTGATGGAAATGGAAATGGAAATGGAGATAGAGTGAGGTCAACAAACTTGATGATTAAGCGGGACCAAACGCGGAAATCGACTGCGGGGCCACTTAAGTTCTCATCATAAACGCGTAACCTGGTCAGGGCGCGTATGTATCACGTGCTGCAGGCGGCCCCACATAAGAACAATCTCAAGTCAATATTTTAATGTGCAATATCATAACCCCCTCCATATTTAATGGGCAGAATGATACGATCGATGATAGATTAACAGCGATGACATTTGGAATTTTTACAACCTCCCCCATCAGTCACAGAGTTCAAGAGATGAATCTTCTGCTCTGTTAGAAGCTCACACGAGTTACCTGGTATTTCCACCGAGAAAAATATTGCGCATTTGAAGACAGAACCTTCGTCTTTCTGGGCTTCCCGCTTCCGTTGTTCGTGGATAATAAGGGTAGCGGCCAGCGAGGGTGGTCCATTCAAACCTGGAGCTATAGGATGTGGGATTGCTCTCTCCAATTCATGACGAATCTTTGCTAGCAGTGTATATTAAGATATGAAACCAACGGGTGATTTGCTATCCATGGTATTGCACACCGATTCAAAGCGCAAGTATCCATAAATGATACTGCTTGTTAGCTTGTTAGCTTGTTACCTAGGATTCAAACTCGTCAATTTCTTTAATTGGCTGTCGAGTATATCATAGAGGCTGAAAAAGCACATATATCGCCATTTGTTCCCATTCCATGGAGGCATAGGCAATGCATCTTGCGAATTTTAGTAATTTGCGCCTCAGAGATGCGTGGAAAGTTTGATGGTAATGGGCAATGCAGTATGTAGCACCTTACCTTTTGATACATTTGCGGATACTCGGGGCGGAACATTTTCCGCTTTGGATGTTTTTGCAATGCAGTTGTGTTTTACATTATAGCGATATATCTTAAGAAGTTACTTAGAAGAGGGTTGCGAGAGATATACAGCAAGCATTAGATCTAAGAAAGGAAAAGGAAAAGGAAGAATGCGGATTTCGAAAGTGGCACCTGTCTGGACTCCACCTCTATATGCATGTCAATATTGATTAAAACGTTAGGGTTATTTCTTGTTGCATGTTAATGTGTACTTTGTGGTTTAAGCTACAACAACTGTGCCATAGGAATACGTCTTAGAATATACGCCATCAACAGTTTGATTTCCTTTTAGAAGGTACTTTTGCTAGAGATATTTTTTTCTCATTCGCTCAATACTTTTGTAACTCACTGATAACAAGTTCTTTGAAAACTATAAAGCATTGTTACTTACAACTGAATTGCTTGAACTTGTCTGTATCATGTCAAACGTAGCAGTCAACGGTGTAGCTCTGGTTACAGGGGTGAGATCTGTCAAACCTGCAATCATCGATTGATTACTGACACATTACTCATAGGGAGCAGCTGGCATCGGCGAAGAAACTGGCTTCGCATTCGCCGAAGCGGGTGCATCAAGCGTTATTTTTGCCGACCTCAACATCGAGGGGGCCAAAGCGAGCGCAGAGAAGAGTAAAGAATTCGCTACCAACCCTCAATACCGAACCTTGGCCTTGGAGGTAAATACCACCGAGCCAGAGAGTGTTCAGGCAATGGTCGATTTCACAATTAAGGAGTTTGATCGGATTGATTACTTCGTCAATAGTGCTGGAGTAAGTGCATCCAAAACTATGCTCGTGTGAATATGCTGACCTATATTTGTATCTTAAAGGTTGGAGCCACATCTCTCGCACCAACTTCCGATATAGATATTGACAACTTCGACAAAACGTTCGCTGTGAATGCTCGTGGAACAATGTTATGCCTTAGGGCTGTAACAAAAGCTATGGCCGCACAAGAACCGAGAAAGGTCAAGGGCCGCCATGGGGATGAGCGTTCGCTAGGTCGGGGATGCATCGTGAACCTTGGCTCTGGATTGTCATATGGTGCAGGCCCTGGAATGATGGCTTATGTCGCGTCGAAACACGCAGTGATGGGAATTACTAAAGTAGCTGGTGAGTTCTCATGTTTAACTTCTTGAGTATAGCAAATGATGTCTTTGATAGCGTTAGACAATGCAAAGCACGGAATCCGTGTGAACGCGCTTTGCCCCTCATGGGTGAAGACCCCCATGTCAGAAAGAAGTTTGGCTCGTTGGGTAGGACTCGAAAAAGTCATTCAAGCTGTCTCACCAGCAAAAAGAGCCGCAACGGCAGAAGAAGTAGCTAATATTGCCGTCTTCCTTTGCAGCCCTTCGGCTTCCTATGTCAATGGGACTGGCTTGTTAATTGATGCTGGAATGATGGTTACTGCGTACGCAAGTTAAGAAACGCTTCGCTGCTGGTGTTAGATTACACACGCTATCTGTGTATCAAATTTGGAAGATGCAATTATGATAATTAGAACGAACTTTCTAATAGAGCTCTATAATGAGAATATAAATCATCAAGTAAAGCTATTTTCTTTATAAATATTAAATAGTTACATTTTGAGGCAATTAGTCTTGATTTTCAGGGATAATTTTTATCTTGTATTCGAAAGCGTATAACTTCTTTTAGAATGAACGAGATATTACAATGAATATTGTAATATTTTGTAACACATTTCAAACGAGTTCCAGTATCTTAAATAGCTTCAACTTCTATAGGAATAAACATCAAGTTCTTTACTCCTTCAGTACACTTTAACCCCTCTTCTTTGTCTCTACATCCGAGTGTTACAGTAATGCCTGTTGAGCCAAACTACCGGGAGGACTGCGCCTCATACGTGGACTTCGTAGCACTTAAGTCTGACATGTATTTTTTGCTCCATATTTCTTACATAGACTAATCTCAACAACACACCTAGAATCGGGAAAAATCACTCCCTTAGTTACTTGTGCTTATGCTTTGATACCTTATCTCCTCCAACTGATTTCTGGAAGGCGTGCAGAAATTGGCGCATGTCAGAAAGTTTAGTATCCACAGTTAAATTAAGTTTACTACTGTAAGCCCGTTTGCTGTCTGCCACGCGATCAACAACAATGTCAGTCAAAGTCTTAAAGTCACGTGTCTATCATCCTGTGTCCTAGATGGAAGCGAGTCCTCGCATAATGGTCTACGATGGTCACGAGATACTATGATAGGAAGATGTAGAGATTGATAAACTTGCAGAGAACAACGACTATGCTCGCGTCCGCTAGACACTATCATAAAAATGAGATACTCCTTGGTTGTGCTCGCCTTCAGCTACTAGCTCGCACGGCTTCAAGAATGCTATACTCTAACTCTGTGTCATATTGATAGACTTTTGCCAGCTCAAGTCCTACTTCTCCGAGTAACTCCCGCCAATGTTTTATTGTGCGCTCAGTTGAGCCAAGGAAGGCCATCATGGTGAAATCCAGCTGCATTGAGAAAGGAGATGCACCCGTGTCCGGAATGACTATTTCGTCGATTAAAAGAATAGATTTCGGGGACATAGCGTCTTTAATATGCTGCAGAACTTGTTTGGCCTCCTTATCTGGAAGATCGTGGAGACATTGGCGGATGTAATATATATTGGCACCTATGAAACTTAGGATGGGTGTCAAGAAATATTTTGCATTCAGTACGAACCTTGGATTTGCTGCTTTTCATAGAAATCCTGAGTCATCATCTCGATATCCTCGTATTTGGGAGCTTCAGCTAATGTTCCAGGAAGGTCTTGAAGGACTACACGACCAGGGAGAACGTGCTCTGTGGTTGCGTTGCGGAAAGCATCGCATTGATAACCATGTCCACCACCAATATCAACAAATAGAGGTACGTTTGTATCAGCTTCCCGCAGCTTTTCGACAAGAGGAACAACTGATGTCCATGATCCAGGACTTTTGAATGCCGTAAGAGAGGGATAGAAGTACTTGATTATATCGGGGACATTCTGAACATAAATGAAAAATTGCTCTTTTGTATCAAAAGCTCGGTGAAAGGCAGTATCAAGAGGCTGTGCAGGGTTTCTGTACCTGTTTTCTTTCAAGAAGTCTGGTAGCTCTTGGAATGCTTTGTTGAGAGTATTGAATCCATACATGATATTCCCCTTGCCTGCTGGAGAGGCTAATAAACGCGTAGTCTCGTTTGCAGTGAAGGTTGACTGTGTTACTTCTGTAATTGTGTAAGTCGAAGCAAGATGTCTTAGTATGCGATCTGAAAAGGTTTAGCTTTACATCTCCAGAAGGGAGTTGCGTTTAATCTGCAAACCTATCAGGGCAGGATCACCGCCACATTTTTTTGCTATCTCTTCAGTATTCAAAGGCCCATCGTTCTCAGAAAGGATAGCAAACAGATTAAGATCGGCAGCTATTCTTGCTACTACATGTTCAGTATACATATAGCCATGATATTGCATAACCTGTCGCGGGGTAGCGATTGAACGTGAAAGGCGACGAAGTTGTTCACTGAGCCGATAGCGAATTGACAGATCTGCTGTGCTTGCAATCTGTTCGATTTCCGAAAGTAGAGTTTCAATAGAAGACATACTGAATAGGTGTATAATTTAATCTTATAGAGGGAGATATTGATCAGGAGTCTTTTGTTGAGTTTGATGCTGTTTCGTGAAGCTTTGTTCTGTACGTGTAGTTAATGATAACTAATATATATATATGTATATTGAGAATTGCTGACATCGGGTTGATCGACTTTATTTTGAAGAGCCCGCATAAATATCGACTAATAGGCGCATTACTTTGATGCATATGTGTACTAATCTTCTCCGTAATATATTGTTGGTTCTGATCAGCCAACATACATATAAAACCAGTACTAATACTCTACCAACCGAGCATGACTGTAGAGCGTCAACTCCGAGAAATCATGAGCCTCGGTCTCGTTTTAGGAGTTAGCTTGGAAAAATACCTTGCAGTACCGGCGACGAATTCCATGACTTCTAGCATGATACCCGCCACACGCCAGCATTTGTATGTTTCTATTAATTTTATTGCCAGTGATTTCATGTTTCCGTATTTCTCTTCAATAAATTACTGCGTTCCACAGTTGGGACCAAGGTCTTTCTTCTATCATTGGTCTCCCTGGATATCTGACCGCAATGGCCTGGAATGTCCCACAGAAGCTCGAGATTACTTCAATTTCTTATGACATGTGTCCGTGGCGAAGAGCCGGCATGGATCTTTTGATTTCCTTCAAGAGAGACAGTATTTGAGGGAATGCGCCAGCCGGGTGGTGCTGTATTGGTCGATTTAGGTAGCGTTATGGGGCATGATGCAGTCGCATTCAAACACAGAATGAACATGGAGCGTGTTGGAGGTGTAAAAGTGGTAGAGGATCTCCCAACTGTGTTAGATGATGTTGGACTTGTTTACTCCCTAGGTTGTAATCAGTAAATTCGTCCGCGCCACTTTCGTGTTTCTCTATATGGTATGAATTCAATACCTGACTGGCTAATTTCAGGGGCACGTATCTAATAATTTGATAGACATTAGTGGAATGGGGCTAAGCTTACTTTCAATAAAATTTCATCAGATGGGTTGAGACCGCCAGTGGACCTGGGCAGTACTCCGTCCCGCTGTCGTATTAAATTTTCTCCCCGTTTCCGCCATTGTATGGACTAGTTGGGATGTAAAAATCCGTACTGAATTCGTCGAATAATTCAAGCCCCGTGGGGTAGTCGAGTGCCCCAACGTGCCGATTATGCGAGACAAACAAGGTCCTCCCTGACCTGCTGGGCCGGACAACTGCATATGCACGGACACCATAGAAACAGCACGCATTTAATTTTACCCACATTGGTTTTTTCTCATCATCTCCCCTATCCTCCGGGAGTTGTACCTCTACATTAGGCGACTCAATAGTTTGTGAACAATTCGTCCTATCGTCAGTAGAAGAATGTTTGCACTTGCAATGCAAATACCCAACCTACTCTTATCTTACATCGAACTGTTCGTATGAGAAGGATACGGATGACGTAGCACCTACGATTCGTAGGTTCCAATTGTCAAAATTGTATTCTGTCTGAAGAGTTGGCTATATATAAAAACTAGTAGTCCTTACATAAGGGCTATTGAAAGAGCTAGTCTCTTTTGCATTCGCTTAAATGTATGATAACAGCGATCATTGAATTGAAGCCGTTCACTTACATTCACACAAGAAAAGACGCGCATCCAGCTCACCAATGCAGGCACTTTTCTGGGCTTGATGGTATGTTCTAAAGTCAGCCTCTTATAATCAAATTTTGCTTAGATGACATCACTTAGTACGGAATACTATCAGCTTCTGTTATCACATGAAATCTGCTCTCCACTGGGCACTTCCGCAGTCTTGTACCCCGCAATTTCGGCTTTTGTCAATTGGTTTCATAAGAGGCGGGCATTGGCTCTGGGAATCATGGTCTCTGGATCTAGCCTAGGAGGTCTTCTATTTCCAATTTTAGTGCAGAAGTTGATACCAGAAATTGGCTTTTCATGAATGATGCAAGTATGCGCGTTCCTTATTTTGGGCTAACTTGCCCTTTCTAATAACTATAGCGTACGCTCTGGTTTCGCGCTCTGCTGATGAAGGAAGAGATTAATAGTAGTAATAGATTTTGTTACTAAACCCCAAGCACTGATTATTTATTATCTTTTTGTTACAGAAGTAAGATTATTCTACAGTATAAATGAGATACAGTAGGGCATATGGAATAAGGATAGCTGTCAAAAACTACCTAGAGATGATTGGAAGAATGCTGTGAGTTGAGATGGATGCAAATTTTGAGGGCGAATTTTGTAAGTTGTGGGGCGATGGATCATCTAGTGCCGCTTAGTGGAGGGCTGATATTTCAACCATTCGAACAATGAGCTACGAGTATACATCTGTCAGAAATAGACAGCTAGTTGCACGGAGAACGAGCTATGATCTAAAATCTAACTTATTATTTAAAGTTAGTAAACATTTCATATGATAAAGAGCCCTTATTTCCCATTGGTCTGTGCGTAGAAAATGAAATGATGGAACACTATTCGAAAAAGTCACGTGTAAACCCTTCTAAAAGTTTAAATAATAATACACTTCTTATAGAAAGATTTGAAATGATTTTTGATATTAGAATAACAAATTTTATTAAAAAAGCTATCGAATGATATATTTACTTTTTAAATAAGAAGCCTCCGGCAGGACGAGCTGCGACGTAGGTCCCAAGGTGCCTAGGAAAATAATGAGAGGAGCATCAGCGACGCGAAATTATTTTTCCGACACCGAGGGGCCGGAGTCAAAGCTCGTGTTAGATATGAAATGTTAGATGTTAGATGAGTAATTTGATCAATTCGGTGTATTTGGTCAATTCATTTTGGTTAATTAAATTAAATTGACCAAATCGACCAAATCGATTGATTCTACTCATGTTAATGAAATTGGTGAAATTGATGAGATTGATGGACTTGACTAGAATTGATGAAATTGATTTATATAGTCAATTTGGTGGATTTGGTGTATTTGGTCAATGAAATTTAATTGACCAAATACACCAAAATTAATTGACCAAATATACCAAATACACCAAATACACAAAATACACAAAATCGATCAATTTCGATGCCGAATCTTTGAAGAGTTTTCTTTAATGAATTACTTTGAAAGTACTAATACGCTGTCGCTTGATTTTACGAATAGGTGAAGTCTTTTCAACCTCGTCGTCGCCTCCATTCTCACCCTCATCGCCAATACAGGCAGTAGAATTGATTCAACATTCAATTGAGAAACCATTTTGAATAATTTTTGAAAGAA
>PHWZ01000777.1:0-11138 GCA_004379285.1 Botryotinia calthae
CCGCCCCCACCTCCACACCTGGAAGCGTCACCTCCCCGCCTCCTCCCAATCCCACTCCTCCACCACCCCCATCCCCATTTTCAAAGACTCCTGCTCCGTGCGCGAACAAGTATACGTCTACGAACAACAAGCCGTCCCACTAATCCATCATCTCGACAACGACGATGCGCGCTCCGTGCATTTCGTAATCTACGCACCTTCTCCCCTCTCAGAAACCTCCCACGAATCCTACAAACCAGTCGGAACACTCCGTCTCCTCCCCTATCCCGATACCCCCCGCCCTCTCCCCGAATCCCGCATTATCGCCGCATCACCCACCGTCGAGATCCCTCCCTCCTCAATCTTTTTTTGTCAGCCCTCTCCTACTTCTAAAATTAACCCTCCGTCGAATCTTCACGGTGGGATAGAGCCATATGTACGACTTGGTCGCCTGGCAGTATTGAAAGAGTATCGCGGAAAAGGGTATGCCGATCTTTTGATCCAGGCAGCGATGAAATGGGCGGGAGAGAATCCGCGATTCGCGGAAGAGGCGTTGGGGGAGGGGGAGAAAGGGGTGGTGCCAGAATGGAAGGGATTGGTGTGTTTGTATGCGAGGGATGTAGCGGTGAGGACGTGGGAACGGAATGGGTTTGTGGTTGATGAGGGGATGGGTAGTTGGTGGGAGGTGGGAGTCAGGATTTTGGGGATGGTGAAAAGGGTGAGTGTGAGGGTAGTAGATGGTGAGGAAGTGAAAGAAAGAGGGTGAGTGTTGTGTTCTCATCATAGCTACACGCTGTATGTTGTAATTGTTAAATTTCTCTATATAAAAATACATGTCCGAGGGTATATAAAAGAATGTGTTCCAGGAACCCTTATGATGTTAGAGAAGCCATATAGCTTCCCTTGACCCACATTTAGTCTAAATTGTGTAATATACAGTTACCATCCACACCAGAAGATGCCGTTTGTGTTCATCATCATCATTTTTTCCTCCCCAGTCTACCCTTCCGCTCTGAAACGTAGCAACATCGCCATATCGAGCGCAACTCCCCAAGTTCCAAACCGCATCAGCGTATCTGCTGCGCTTTTAAATAGCGATCTTGACACTCCTTTCACCTTTGGTCTTCCCGGGTCTACGTTCTTCCCCTTGCCAGTTGATCCCTCACTATCTTCCTCGTCCATCAATTCCCTCCCCAATATCCCCAAGAATGCGTCATCTGCTGTATTTCTGTGTCCTCTCAGTCTTTTCATCAGACTATCTTTTTGCTTTTTATCCGCAACTTGTGCGAAAGCCCAAAGAATGACATGAGTCATCATTAACAATGAGGCTCCATAGACTCCTGTGTCTATAATACCACTCTTTGTTTCCTTGGGTGCCTCACTCCCCTTTTCTCGGCCTGTCACATCCACATCGAGGTCTTTATTTGATTCCATGATTGCAGCAGCAGCTCGGGCAGCTACATCAATAGCTAACTCTGGATCTTCTTGTGCCCATAATCTTAGTCTTTCAAGAGCATGCCCGATACCCGTTTGACTCGAATTTCCAATCACATTTAATAGATCGGTAAAAGGAATATGGAGGAAAAGACTCGTGATATGGAGTTGAACAATACAAGTATGGTGAAAAACATGAGATGTGGAGTGGGGTATAGTCAAATGAGGTCGTAAGTAGGTTTTGGAAAAGCGGCTAAGCGTGTCTGGATCTCGATTAGTTTAGTAATCGGTACAGAGAAATGGGAGATATAATACACCAACGTACAGGCTAATTCTTTTCTCCTCGCAGAAACGCGGGATCTGAGGGCCTGTGAGAGAGCTGAAGCAGGATAATGACCGGATGGACTTTCGTAAATTTCTGACGGGATTTGACTGTTGATGAATTTGCACGCAACTAAAGATTCTTGTGAGGCATCAAATATCTGACGTTGAATTTCAAGCAAAACAAGAAATGCGGTATATGAATTAAGGTTTGGTAATGGAAGGTGCTGGGGTTGAAATATAGGTTCCTCCCCTGTCGAAAAATGACCCATGGGGGGTATAGACGAGGATGAAGTGAGAGGAAACAGAAAAGGTCCTATAGCAGCTGCAAATGATAAAGACTGTGGTAGCTTCGCAGAACCAAGCGCAAAATTCCAATCGCTAGCAGAAGGGGCACACCAAAAGACTTCATCGCAAGGACAGCTGACATCTACCAATTCACCAATTGTCATTGCTGACGATTGATTCCAAAGCGCAGAGAATTGGCGATCAGTTGCAAAGACAACCCAGTAAAGCCTATTCAGAGATTCTTCGTTGATCCATCGTTTCCATTGAACTTGGGGATCTTTCAATGTTTGATCCTCAGACGAATATCTATGTAGTGTATTCGACTTTTCACTCTCGTATAATCGACGCATATGAGAGACAGCATGTCCTTTAAAAGACTCAGATACGCCGAATGCACGCTTATTCCCACACCATAATCCCATATGGATAATTAAGGCTTCGGTAAAAATCGTCATGGGGTTTCGAATCAAGCTCATGTCTAGATGAATAGCGGCAAGTAAATGCCAACCAATAACTTCAATTAAAACAATAGCTAGTCGTCTTCCATTCTTAACATGGCTATATGTAGATCCAATAATCATCATGGCAGATAATAATGGCGGAGAAAGTTGATTGGTGTCCACGGTAGGATGATGAAGTACAGGTGCTTGGTGTGAAAAATGCTTAAAGTAAAGCCCGATAAAAATGTTTACCACATATAATGGTGGCATTGTAAAATTTGGTTTTCTGTTAGGAACTTCGTGAACCGGGGATATCAAAAAATCCCGCATTTTGTAATATGTCGATTCTGAAATATCATATCTTGGGTTATGGGTTTGAAACAAAGGATGGTCAAATGGTAGATCAATTGGATCAACTTCCAACACTGCAGTTGGATCCAAACTAGGATTCCATGAAGAAGGCCATTTATCTTCACCCCAAGGTAAATTTGGAGGTGAAGATACGCCTGCGATACTCGCACATCGGGTTGGCCCAGATTCCAACATATCATCTTTAGGTTGATGGTACTCAAAATGAGGCTCGCTAGCTGGCATTGTAGAAGTTGAACCTGAACTTTCCAGTTTGATATTACTAAGATGTTGCTGTATAGAATCTGAAATTGGAACATTTTGATTGAAAAGCTTCCCAGTATTTTCCCATTCGTTCCCAGGTTCAACCATCGTAGCATATAAGTCGTGGGGAACCCACGCATTTCCCATTGGGTTGTTCTCCGGCTGCAAATAGGAAGTATGACTGAAGGGTATCTGATAAGAATATCCCAGTATACCAAGAGAATTCGTAGGAAACTGGTGGTCTAATGTTGTGTCATGGTATGGATCTCGGTATTGCTGCGTGAAAGAATGCGTCTCCTGGTGTACAAATCCAGGCACTGGCATTGATTGGGGCACATTGTTGTTGATATTTAGTTGTTGGTCTGCCCCAAATGATCTAGGCGCAGCTTCGAGGAACGGTACATTTATCCCAGTGGGCTCTTGAAAGGAAGTTGAGTAGTTTGCCGTTACCGTTTCCGTCGGAAATGATGGGCCACATTGCAAGGGAGATAGATGAGCCGATCCTGATCGACTTGTAGGCGTCCAATTGAAGCTTTCAAAGTTGTCGTGACTTTCAGGGTCTTCGGAAGTCTTCCTTCGTTTCACCGATCCCCTTCGGCTCTGAGACTTTGGTTCTTTCTTGTCCCATCGTTCATGGCCGGCCTCATGTCTTTTTAGTAAATCACTCCGAGTAAAAGTCTTTTCACATATTTGACAAATATGAGTCCGAGGAACATCGTCTAAGAGGTTATTTTGTTAGCGGTGAATAAGCTTTTTAGTGTCCGAGGTCCATTCTAATCTATGCTCACTTACGAGTTTTCATGTGACGACTCAGATTCTCGCGCCTATTGAACGATTTCGGACACTGACTACAGCCAAAAGAGGAAGTCGGCATGGCCAGGCTGCTCTTTCGAGGGGTTGAAGCTTCGGCGTCCATATTTGCTGAGTCGGGTATTGAATCTGACTGAAAACTCGAGTGGACACCGCGTGTCGAGGGGTGGACATTATCAGACATACTTGAGTATTCGGAAAAATGTTCAACCAACGGCGGCGACCCAATGTATATTTGAACAAAACAGTGTATGCCGACGCAATACAACAAGGAGAGGCCCAGACCCTGCTCAGCAGCTTAGAGAGCGTGGCCGCATTGACCAAGCACGCAAGTGAATGTTTACCTATCACGCCGATGAACGTTTAAAGTTCAAGCGCACGTCCGATAAACGATTTTCAACTTTATGAGACAGCTGTTGCACGAGAAAGTTGAGAACTCCCCCAATTATAGATTCGCTACCCTATTTGAAAGCGAGTTACCCATGCGAGCAGAAAGTGATCTAAACCCTGAGAAAGTCTGTTTCTCTACTGCCCCTCCTGCCCAACAAGGGGCAACAGTAGATCAGTAATGGCACTGAACTCAAAACCCTTCGATCTGTATCCCCTTGCCTGGGAGGGACTAACTTATATGATCCGGAACCTCCGCAATCCTTAAATTAGAACCACAACCCCCTAAGCAAAACCCCGTTCAAACCGTCCAATTTATCTTCAGTGATTGCGAGAAATTTTAAGTGGCCTTTGACCTAAAGAATGTATTGCTTGCGAGGCTTGCTCATACCGCACCACTCACCAGTAAATACCCGGTAAAATTACCACAAAGTGGCTACCTCCAACCTTAAATAGATTACCATGTCTAAAAATCCACTTTTCAGGGCTTGCAAGCTATGTCACTCTGCACTAGTATGTTCTAACTCTCATACCCTTCAGCCTTGATCCCGCCAGACCGTCATCAGTCATCAGTCACGGCATGCATGTAGAGCGTGCCGTACGGAGATATTCCCAATGCGGTTGTTCTTCCCACACCACCCTTGGATGTATTGTTCGTCTGAGACTCGTCATATTTCCCCGCAAGCCATCAGGTCATTGTCTACCGTTCCTGGTGTAACCCTACCTTGAAAAGCCGCGGTGACGTTGTAGGCTGTGCAAAAAAGGTTGAGTTGAGCCCCAAGGATTTCCTCAAGATTTGAAGTCTTGGCAAGGAATTTGCGCGTGGAAGCCGATCCGAATCTGCTGGTGCTCTATTAAAGTTCGCTTTGATTCAAGCTCGCCCTGTTTACATGGCATGGCATTATGCCTGCCATGATCCAAGGATTGGCAGGTGCCCAATGATCGCTCAAGTCCGTGGAATGCCTCGCCGGCAGATGTGCAAGGAGATAGCATGGCATGGCTCGAGCATGGTTGAGATAAGCAATCTGCGGACCTGAAATGAATCTATTTTTTGCCTGTCAAAGTTTTGAATAAATTGTGAAAGAACTGCTGCTCGATGGTCGGATATGACACCAATTGTTTTACCTTAAAATGGAACGCGCTGTAAAACCAGTCTGCATAATATTAGACATGAATGAAAAGTATTCTTGGGTTCCTTTTTGCCAGATCAATCCTTGGGCATCGACTTGGCATCAATTACCCAGCCCCTGATAGGCGGACCGGGTACCACATCTCGGTTACCGTATTTTGTAAGATCTCACGGTAATTAGACTCCGGCCCCGGCTGATTCCCTCTTCAACATCATATCGTGTCTTCTCGCTTGGAGACAATGATCGCCCCGTATGCGAAGTCTTCGTTTCTGCTAAGGAAACGTTTCGTTCCCATCACTTCTTTACTGGTCGATAGATCTTGCATCTGTCTTGGCTTGTTGCGCATGTGATTTGGGTCTGCTAGAAGAATTGGCAAGTCTTGTGATGTGGGCTCCAGAGGCTGCTCGCATACTGATTTGGCCTAAGGACCGTTCTGCCCTACTTGCCAATGGATTGGCATTTGGATGAAGCTTTACTGCGCTCAAATGATAAACATCGCGTGCGTTCGAAGAATTGCACTCCGCCTCTTCTGATGACGACGTGCCGACACACACCCGTATCACGTACACATCATACATCACACACATATCATACATCCAGAAGCCGCCTGATATGTCGGCATCTCCACGAACAGTGATGTAGTTGCCGCTGCCGGGATCTAGATTATCAGTTGCCAATGTCGACAAGGACTCACTGATCCTTCGACTATATATGTCAATATATATTCCAGCATGGCAAAGTCAAAAGTCAAAAGTCAAAAGTAAAATGGCGTTGCAATGGGTAGGTGTGTCTTGGCAAAAGTCAACTCGAGCTACTTATCTAGTAATAGACCTCAGAGAAACCTCTTAAAGGAAGGTGTGAAGAGGTCGAGGCGATGAAGAAGCTCAGATGCTCGGATGCTCTCAGTTCGGTAGTTGGAGAATTGCACTTGTTGCCGCCTTGACATGGGCAGGCTATGTCAAATATAGAACTGTAAAAAGGGGCTAGTCAAAACTGCAAGTAAGTCTGGCCGAGATGCTCAAGGGAATGCAAAAACTGACCGTCGATGTGCTTCAAATCCAATATTATTCAAGCAAGCTGCTAGAGCCGTCCCAATCGGATTGTACCCTCTCGTGTGTCGAATTGTGGATAGTTTGGTGTATACATTTTTTCCAATGTAACATTAATACATTTGAGACGGTGTTCATTGAATTATTCATCCGGGGAAGAGACTGAAGTTTCCGATGCGAGTGTCTCATTTATTTCTTCCCTCTCTCTATTACTCTCTGACAAGGAATGAAAGGGGGGTAGAATTCAACCACGCTGATCGAAATCACCCTTCCTACGTTTTGTCTTTCCCTTCACCAGCTTCTTGAAATTATTCCAACACTTTCAATTCTCAATTCTCAGCCACAACAAATTGTGTCCATCCGTATCTCTGTCTCGCCGTCTCATCCTATTTTCTCTCTTTACACCTTTCAGTTTTCCCGACACTCTTGTGGTTCTGTTTGAAACCATTGTAATATTCGATACTCGTGCATCTATTGGGTTTTTCTTCAAAGTTCCACCATCTATCCAGCCTTGCTCTCTAATTTATATTTCATTCTCGAAATTCTGACTCAGCTCATTCGAAGATATTTTCATCGTCCCAAATGATCACCGGAAGACATTTTCACTACTCTGTGTAGAGATTTAGGTTTGGTCGCCATTCTATCCAAAGAATACATTCCAGTTAGTACTAACTGACTAGTTCTTTCAGTAATTTCTCTTAACTCCACAAATCCGGTGTTCTGAAACCGAGCTCCCCATGATTTTCATGTGCTGGACATGTGAAGCTACCTTCAACACTAGGGAGCGGATGTTCACGCATTGTATTAATCGTCGTCATCAACGGGCATGGGTCTGTGTTGCTTGCGAGTAACTCAAATCTTTCGGGTCGCAACAGGCAAGAGAAATGCATACTGCAGCCAAACACACGTTCTGTTGTCGCGATTGCAACGAGGCGTTCGACGACCAAGACGAATTGGATTCACATAATGACTCACAAAATCAGCTATCCGGTAGATTCTGCGAGAGATTTTTCCGAACTTTCAGTGCGCGAACCGCCCATACTGATGCTGTACATCCATATCACTGCTACGAATGCAGAAAATACTTCACAAAGTGGGGTCACCTTAATGAACATGAGCTTGGACATCACAACTTGAAGTGTTTGCCATGCGACAAAGTTTTCAGAACGCCCTATGCCCTTGAGCAGCATGCGCTCTCTCCTGCTCATCCATTTCAGTGCCAAAAATGTCGCAGAGGGTACCTATTCGAAGCTACTCTAAAGCGACACATTGCCGATCATCACACATGGACCTGCGACCTGTGCCAAGAAATGTGCGAAGGACCAGGACATTTAGAGATGCACAAGAAATTAGAACACGGTAACTTGAAGTTCTCCGAGTGCTCTGAGTGGGAAGCCTTCCACAGTCCTCGCCAAGACACCATAGATGTATCATTCTCGCCATTCATCGAGAAGGACGTCAACTCCAAGAGTTTACAATATCTTCACAGTATCACATGCCATATCTCTTGCTGGAAGCTATCTTTCGAAGAGCTTCGCTTGGAAGATTACAATCAAGGCTTTAGATACAAAAAAGATGTAATTTCAATCCCCGGCAGTAATAATCACCGAATCCAATGCCCTAAGTGTTCCAAATGCTTTAAGAACGTTTTTGAACTCTTCCAGCACGCTTCAGATCACATGAGTCTCGCAGAAAAGTATGAACTGGGCCCTCAAATTCATAGTGACAATGAAGATGCTACTTATAAGCTCCAGCTGAAGTGTCTCGAGTCCGGCTGCCATCAACAATCTAGGATTCTTAATGCAGCTCGCCATCACTATCATAATTTAAATATGGTTAAATGCGGTGAGTGTGATGGATGTTTTGACCAAGGAGAGGACCCGCAACTTCAAGCACACAGAGCCAAGATGCATACCTTAAGACCAATCTTCGGCTGCGTTCAATGCACTCAAACATTTCCGTTATCCGATGATGTTGCCGCACACTACGCAGCTGAGCATGCATTTATTTGCGAAGCTTGTCTCGGAACGTACTTCATCAATTCAGCTACGCGGGAAAGACACTTCGCCACATGCGGTAATATATCCGAGACATCTGACTCGGGGGAAAGTTTCCAGAACAGCGTTCTCGCCACTCATGCAACGAAGGACAGCCGTCAGAGTACCTCAATCTTCAGCCGTACCATTGGCTCAATTTCACGAGGAACCTTTATGTCTAGCTCAACCCCTGATTCAAAAATATGAAAAATCCCCGATCAAGAGAATTAATGCTGCACAAGAACGAGCCCGAAAAATCCTCACAGAAGCTAACGCACGCCCACAAGCAGCATTTTCATGCCAAAAATGCTCACCTCTTGTGGAAATCAGAGTGGCTTTCAACACTGTGGTCTGACTGGATTGTTGTTGTTTTTGTAATTTTAGAACAGGCGAATTTGCGATGGTCTTGCTTTTCGAGAAGTGAATAATATAAGATGCAGTTTTAGTCGACTGTTAGAATAATCATTTCCACGAATTCACAGTTACATATGGAAGGGGTAATGCACGAAGTAACGAATTTTCTTTTTTTATGGCCTCTTCGGATCAAGTAACGATAAACTGGTAGGTGGGAATGTTTAACTTTGTGAGCTGAAATATTTATGAGTATGAAAGGAAAACGGTTTGACCGGATGAGGGTTCTCAAATTTCCGCATGTTCATGTTTTCAAACGAGGGACAGACAGTCTTTATGACGTACACATCTCTCTGACGCACTTAATAGTCAGCTTCGAATTAATAATTAATGTATTTATTCCTTTTTTACTTATTGTGATTCTCCGCTCCCTCAGGCTCTTGGCTCTTTCACCTCGCAATTGCGGTAATGGGTGTTAGTGTACTGCGAGATTCGCAGATTTCTCACTTCTTGAATACTCAACATTTTCTTTAGGTTTAATATCCACGACACTCTTACTACAGTCGTGGGCTCTCAAAAAACGGTAATAAAAAAAAGATGTTTTCGATTAATTTTTATTATTATTATACCAATCAATAGCCCTGTGTAAGGGGAGCTGATTTATATTCGGATATATTATTATCCGAAGCAGTTGTATATTGAAAATTCTTTTTCATCATATAAACAACAAAAATATCTTTGTTATTATATTAAATATCGAATCAATTAATAATATTTTGGAATTCTGTTTATATTTCTGAACTTCCTTTAACCAGAGCTATCGATTAATATGATAAAAAATAGAATTAATCGAAAAAAGATTTCTTGTTGGTTATGAGAGTCTACAACTGTACTAGTGTAGAACGAAGAAACAACTTGGATTTCTCCAGTTTGATAGCCGTACTTCCATATGCTCCCGCAAGTGGGGGATCTTATATACATAGACATGACCATCTTTCGTGTAACATCTTATCTAAGAAGATGGGGACAACTTTCCCCATGAATACTAGTTTCTTGGGTTACTTAGAGGTGTCAAAGTCGAACTGAGGATTGAAATAATGAATTCAATCTTAACAACTTCGTTGTGGACTCGTACTCTTCATCTAGATTCTATTGTATAAACTTTCGAACTCAGCTTCTACCCACTGTACACTCACTCATCCATCTATTATTCCTTCCAACACCATTTCCGCATTACACACAACCGATTCCAAGAGAAAATTACTCTCCATCCTACAAAAAACCACTCCCCATCAATCATAATATCAAAAATTCAAATCCTTGAAGAAAAAAAAGACCCAGTAATCAAGCACTCAAGCTCCACATGTGGAAGAAATAGTATTCCAGCCTAAATGATGGCCATCACATGGAAATTTGGAATTCCAAGCAGCTAAACCCCAAGTATCTCTAGTGACTCCAGGACTCCAGGATGCTTCTCATACTATGCTATTTACCACGATTCCAGACGAATCCACTATTTGCTTTGCATCAACGTGCACGCAAAGCTTAATGACGCAAATCCCCTTTCCTTACATCTGATCAAAAATCTTGTTTTTGAATACCATGGTAGCATTGTAGCATATATCCATGTAATCCCATCCCCAATCAAATTATCACACCTATGAGTCTCTCCTGCAACCGCCGCGCTAATGCTAAACCACATGTAAGATTCGTCTATGGATTACAAGTTCCAGGTTCACAAACCCGAGTATGTAGCTCGGAAGATCTAGCTACACTCTATTTCGCAACCTAGACTTAATTAAGAATAACCATGAATTTTCCGGGAACCTTCCGGGAATAAGCAATAAAAGAAGTTGAGATTCAAATTGTTGATTATATCTTTGTGTGTATATGATCTATCATGTTGGATATGATGGGACGCAAAAGAATAGGGGTGAATGGTTTACACACATATTTTGCTGTTTGTGCTCGTGCTGAGTTTGGCATGGTGGAAGAATTGTTAGATATATGGATGTTTAATGAGGATTCTGGATCAAGGTAATGGAAATACAAATAAACAATCCATCTGCAAGAATCTCGAGTGATTTTCTGTGAGGGAAACAAGAGGTGAAGGGTCATTTGATGGATCCACAGTATACACGTCTATGCTTCACGAAAAACATGCGATTGTACGAAGCGGTCTTGAAGATACGTGATGAAGATCCACGATTGCATGATGATTAATCTTCTACTAGCTAGTTGATTGTCATGCTCCCGTTCCAAATCTCAAGTATCCCCACCCTTCCTCCCCCATCCCCACCC
>PHWZ01000778.1:0-11137 GCA_004379285.1 Botryotinia calthae
TGTCACGAAACGCCTTCGATCGCATCGCGATCGCACGTGCGCTCTTCGAGCGCACGTGTGCGATCACGTGTACGTGGCCTGTATATAAGAGCGCTCAAGAGTGATCGGATTGTAGTTCCTTAGTTTTAGATTCTAAATATATTTTGTACCCTGCTTCCGCAGTTCTTCTAAGGCAAAGTGTGATATTATTTAAAACTCGCTATACAATTGTATAGCCATCTGGTGGTTGTTTAAATAATATTTTATTATTATAATACCTTTTTGGGTATATCGAGGATACACAATATTATTTATAGAAAGAAGATCTATTCCAATTAAGACTTGATAAAGATATTCCTTTTATTATATAGAGTTACAAGTACCGCTATTATGTTTCTAATAGCATCTGGCTTGAAAAGCGACCCGTTTACCTCAAAAGGCCTCTCTCGCTTACCTGTCGGCTAAGCTCCTGTTATTGATAATAGTTAATATCTAGAGAGCAATGAAAAGGATTCTTACAGATCTGGTGTAAATATTAATAGATGTGGAAAGGGCAAAGGATATGGAAAAGATTTCCCAATTGAGATATTGACTTTTGGGACTAACACCAATACAATAACTCTTTTACAATTACAAAAGCAATCGCTGATAATACAAAAATTGCAAAACGAAATCGCAAAACTCAAAAAAGCATCAAAACGTAATCCTAATATTATTTGTTTATTTCAATTTGCAAAAACACAATTAGAATATTACAAAGGTTCTTCAGGGGATTGCGGAGTTAGTATTTCTAATGTTCTTATCGAATTTATCGAGAAGGTATCTTTTATTATTAGAAAAAAAAAGAATAAAAAAAAACTCTGCTTTTGAAGTTATACTTCCGAATAATCCTTTCTGTTTTCCAATAATAAACCCCTCTCACTTCTGGTCGATATCCCGCTCGATTTATCAAAACATTGAATATCCTACTTTCGCTTTTCCATTTCATTTAATCATTTGTATATTCCAAAGCCTATCAATCTCATTTCAAAGCTAAACACTGGTGTTGAACTGAAAACAAGCCTATAGCAGTTATTGATTACCAAGCGATTTGAGCTATATAAGAATTCGTTTACTTCGAAAGCACAACGACGATTCTATATAATAGATCAAATAGAAGGAGAAATGCAAGAATATGTGTTCGCATTATATATATAAGTATTCCGCTTAATAGGACAGCAATTGATCGATCAATTCATAGCTATTTACAAAAACTTTACAGAAACCGATCATGCACAAACTGAATATAAATATTAGATAATGCTTAATAATACCTAACACAGAAATTTCCTAATATAGTATCGCAAATTCCGATTACTAATTACTCAAATGGAAATCATTGATTGCAAAACTCTCCTCCGCGATTTGGAAAGAAAAATATCTGATTTCCTTTGAAGAGTTATTGGTCTTTATATCAAAAAATACTATACTACTGAAAGCCTAATAGAGAAGCTTACGGAGATCAATGAGTTCGAAGTTATACTTCGAGAGTGTAATTGCTATAGAGCAATTAAAGAGGTGCCTTTAAAGAAATCATCTATCAGTGCTAGTTTGTTGGCCTTTTCTAAAACTAACTTCCGACCCCTGTTTAATCCGAATCTATCTATTTAGTCTTGGATTTAATATCCCTCTCGCAATATTTCTAATGGGTATATTGGATTATTCAAATCTAATGATTCTATTGTTTAAAATAACAACTTCAATCGTTTACCTTCGGCTCCTTCTGCGGCTGCTAGCTATAACCCGACACTACAGATAATTAGTTTTAATAAGATAATAGAGATGCAAGAAGTTGAAGAATTCGAATAAATAAATGAATTCCAGGATGTATAAAAGGATTTGGATTTTAGAGTTTATACAGAAGATATCAATACCGTATGTGAAACCGAGAACGATTGTTTAAATCTAAGTGTTTAAACAGAAGTTCTTGTTTAAGTATGATTCGGGATATAAGATTCCTTGATTTAAATAAATTTATAGAAAATAAATCTATAAATCTATTATATATAATATCGAAGAATGGATACTCCTATCAAACCAAATCGCTAATGGATTCTGGAGCGAATAGATTCGCTTTCATTGATAAAATATTTGTTTCATTATTATTTCCTATATTTAAACCCCGGTTTATATTACTAGAGCTTCCTATTGAAGTCAAAAGTTATAATAGAACTAAAGGTTAATCTATTACTTATTTAACCTTTCTTAATCTTATTATTGATTTATGATAACAATTGTATTTACCTTTTTTTATTATCGATCTAGAATCTTATAATATTATTCTAGGCTATCTTTGGCTAGCAGAAACCTGAATAAAGCTTGATTATTATAATCGATACTTTGATTGATTTGCTATCTATTTATCTATTATTTCTTTATCACAAAATATACTTTTAATCAAGGATAATCTCAATAAACCTCGAATCGATAAATTGAGGCAGCAAGACGCAGATTACTGCGATGTCTAATTAAACGAAATGCATTACGAACTTGAATAAAGATGATAAGCTATTGTAGCGCCCTTCAATTGCACAGAAACTTCTGTATAGGATATGAGTGTGATAGTTGCGGCCCCTATCGAAGCTCAGGTCCTAGTCAAATTGGAAAAGAATCTATTTCTAGATCCTATATCAATTCAGTAAGTTTATGATGTTACGGGAGCTGCCTCTAGGGTTATGTGGAAGTGTTTAGAGATCTCTCGAGGTGGTTTAGACTAGACTTCAAATAGGAATTCAATAGAATAATAACTGATTGCAATTCTTGTAATTATAGTAATGAAACTAATGATTATTCTTGAGTATGAAGCTTTATATTATAATGAAATCCTATTCCTTTATATAGATCTTCATCCCTCTTGGACAGCTAAAATAGTCGGGCACTTCTGGAGCACTGTTGTTCCTGAGCTGTCCTATGATTAATACTATATACATGCCTGAGGCTCTCCTGGGTGCCTAGCGTCCCCCGGTATACAGCAGCTGAATCACTGAGGCTTATAGTACCATTATAACCTATACATTGGTGATTCTACAGCTTATTACTAATCCGTTATAATACTATCCCCTTCTTAGCTTAGCGCTTATCCCAAATATTTATATTAATATGTTTTCCTTTTTGCCTACTTAATAATTGTAATACTTCTTTTCTTCTTCATTATACCTCCTCTAAATACTAACAAAAGAAAAGAACAAATCCGTTTTGCTTGTTTTATTAAACAAAAAGGTTTCGAAATGCCTTTATATTCATTATACAAACATACTAGTTGCAAATATATTGTTTCGTTCTCTGATTCATCGCGGTACAGTGAATACATTTGTAATAACAAGAAATGCAACATTCAAAGTTTGTCTAAGAATGACTAGGAGAGTTTATCCCAATAGAAGAAGAAATTGGATCAAGAAGAGGAAAAGGCTATAGCTAAAATTTTACGGTTGCGGAAACAGAAGCATTCCCTGTTGAAGCGTGAATCCGAAATGCTTCGCCGTGGTTTGCAGACTCTCGATGAGTTAGTAAAGGTGGAGGAGAAGGAAAAACTGGAAAAAGAGTATGTGGATAAGGAAACAGTAGATGCCATTGCAATCGTTCCTAGTGGTTCCCTTTCCTTTGACTTATTCGATTCTTTGTTGCCTCCGTTGTCTAATACCAAGCTCAAGGTTTTATTGATAGATATAAATACTTCAGGTGAAATGCCTGTAGTTTCTCAGAACAGTTGAAATTCTTTTTGAATTTCTATATATTTTCCAAATGTAGATAATCTAATCATTTGATTAAGTATTTGATCTTGTTTCTAACATATTTGTAATCTAATATTGTTTTTACATTGTATATAGCATTAGGGTTGATTGGTTCGATTTCTATAAATAGCATATTCGGTGCTTCTGATGGTACTGGTTCGAGTAAGGATATATAGAATACTAAATGGATATTCATTGTGTCTGATAATTTCAATTGATAATTAATCATTCCTATTATTTTATCAATCTTGAATGATCCTAGTTTCCTGTGATCGAGTTTATTGTTTGATCTCTTGATCTCGATGTTTCGTTGTAGCAAATAAACTTTATCCCCCTCTTTAAGCATAGGTTCTATACTACATTTCATATTGTAGTAGGCTATTGTTCTGAATGATATAAATCTTAGATCAAAAGCGAGTTGCTCTTGCAAGTCCTTCAACTATTCGATTTGTATTATTACTGATTCAGTATTTACTTCCTATAGTATTGGAGTTTGGTATACTCGAGGATTAAATTCAAAGTTAGCGTATACTAATATTATCTTTGTAATTTCCGTTTCTGATATATTATATACGAATTATACTATAGGTAATAGTTCTACCCAATTATCCTATCGATAATTTATATAACATCTAAGATATACTTTTATTATCTGATTAATTTTTTCAGTTTGTTTGTCTATTTGTAGGTGAAAAGCTATCGATAGCTTTCTCTTAATATCTATAAACGTTAATAAGGTAATCCAGAATTTCGAAATAAAAAGTTTATTTCAATTTGAGATTATTTCATCTGGTATTCCATATATACTTATTATAATTCTGAGAAATATATATACTAGCTGTTCAGTATCCTATATTTTTTTGAATAATATTATATATATAAATTTCGTTAGTCTGTCTATTATATTGAGTATCGCATTATACTCAATCCCTGTAGTAGAATCTTTGAAAAGTAGTAGTTTAACTACAAAGTTCTATGTAATAGATTTCTATAATTGAAAAGGCATGTCTGGGATTTGGAGCTGATTATATAGAGTATATCTCGAGGACTTATTATATATACAGATGTTATAATTTCCAACAACTTCTTCAACTATCGTTCTCATTCGTGGGAAATAACTGATTTCCTGTATTTTTGCAAAAGTCCTTGCAATCTCTTGATATTTATATACCAGTAATCTATATTATTCTATTACAAATTCCTTAATCATTTGATTCGGAATATATACTTTCCATTAGAAATATATAGTATCATTCTTTATAATGAATCCTGATTCTATTATCTTGTGTATACGTATAACTATAGCATCCTTGTTATAATATGATTGGATTTGCTTTCTAAAATGGTTGTCTTCCAATAGATATGTAACTACAAGCTGAGATGTGTTATAGATTAGTGATTCACCTTCCCTCTTGAATATAACGTATGATTTATAAAACTTGTTTTCTTGATATTCTAATTTTCGGCTAAAAATATCGGCTTTAGTATTTTCTAATCCTTTAATATATGAAATTCTAAAATTGTAATTAGCCATGGTCTCCGATTATCTAACCTATTATTTATTTAACTGTTTTATTGTAGTGAAGTAAATCAAGTTTTTATAATTTGTATATACCTATACTATATATTTTGATTCTTTCAAATATATTTGTTATTCCTTAAATGTATCTATTATCGCTAGTAATTCTTTGTTGTAAATTTTGTAGTTTAATTCAATTAATAATAATTTTCGAAAATAGAATACGATTGGTTGTTATTTTTTATTCTGGTCCGGTTGGTTCAGAATTGTTTCTATAGCGAAATCAGAAGAGTCTGTTTCCACTATAATTTTTTTTTCTGGATCAAACATCAATAGTATTAGCTCTTCCGTCATTGTCTGTTTGAATATATCGAATGACTTCTGTACCTTGACTGTTTATTCGAAAATCTTTTAATCTTTTTTCGTTAGTGTTGTTAAGGATACTGTAATCCCTGAATATCCCTTAATAAATCGTTTGTAGAAGTTAACAAATCCCAGAAAGGATTGTATTTTTTTGATAATAGTTGACTACTTCCATTCGAGCACTACCTTAACCTTGTCTTTACTTATCTTGAGCCCTTAGCTTGATACAATGAATCCCAAAAACTCTGTCTCTACGATATAGAATTCGCATTTGCTTAGTTTGTATAGCAAATCTGCTTTAGCTAAATATTCAAGTATATTGCTAACGTTTCTAATGTATTGAACCTCATTGTTCGAATATACTAGAATGTCATTCAAGTAGTATATACAACAAATATCCAAATATTGCAATAATATATTATTTATAAGCCTTATAAATATAGCTGATACATTAGTTAGCCCGAATAATATAATTTGATATTCGTATAATCCATATCGTATCTTGAAAGCGGTTTTCCATTTTTCGCCTTCCTTCATTCTAATCAAATGGTAACCATTTCGTAGATCTATTTTGATAAATATTGTAGCTCCGCCTAATCAATCTTTTAATTCCATAACTAATGAAAATGGATATCGATTCTTTTTGGTAAGTATATTAAACTTTCTATAATCCACAATTAGTTTTTTAATATCATCCTTCTTAAATATTCATATAATTGGATTTGCTATTTGGAATACAAATTCCCTAATCCATCCTTTAGCTAAATTGTTGTCAATATATTTTCTAAATGTTTTTAACTCATTAATTGATATTAAATAAATTGAAATATATACAAACATCTTGCCTTCCTCCAATATTATCTCATAATCCTATAGCTTGTATTCCGGTAAAGCCTTATAATTCCCAGATGTTACGGGAGCTGCCTCTAGGGTCACGTGGAAGTGTCTAGAGTTCTCTCGAGGTGGTTTAGACTAGACTTCAAGTAGGAATTCAATAGAATAATAATTAATTGCAATTCTCGTAACTATAGTAATGAAACTAATAATTGTTTTGAGCACAAAGCTCTATATATAAAAAAACCTTTCTCTTATATAAACCTTCGTTCTCTATAAAACCCAAGGTTCTATCTTCCATTGAAGTTCTTAGAAGCCCAGACTCCTAAAAATCCTAAATCCTAAAAACTCCATCACATAACACTCATTAAATAACAATTTTGTTACCATCATAACACTATCCCCTTCTTAGATTAACACTTACCCCAAACATCTTATAATACTTTATTTCCCCACCCAACCAATAAATCAAACAGTTTTAAGTTTCTCCATTATGCCTATCCCTACTATTTCTTCTAATCACTTAACTATTCGAAAATGTAAAAAACAAATCCTTCTTACTTAGACTATCAAATCTAATAATATCAAAATGATTCTGTATTTGTGTTACCGTTTGAATAATTATCGTTGTATTAAAGATCTATTTCATCCTAATCGTTTTTATTGTTTTGAATATATATGTGCATATTCTTTTTGTGATATTGAATTTCCTTTATTCGAAGATTAGGATTGTAAGATATTTTGGGAAAATGATTGGTGTGTTTTGGATCAATATAAGAAATGATTTCGATTGGAAGAAGAAGAGGTTATAGCGAAAATCTTTCGTTTTAGGAAGCAATAGAAATAATTATACAAGTGGCGTCAACGTATGGCCGATTGTAGTTTCAAATACTTAGATGAACTCGATGCTTTTGAAGAAAAGAAAAGATTAGAAAAAGAATGTATGGAAAAAGAAGAGGCAGATACTATAGTTGCACCCAACCCTAGTAATTCTTCCTTCTTTGACTTCTTCAATTCTTCATTGCTTTCATTATCTGATACCAAAATTGAGGCTTTACTAGCAGATACGGATACCTCAAATGGAATACCTACAACTTCTCAAAACAGTTGAGGTTCTTCTTGTATTCCCATATATTTTCTAAATGTAGATAATCCAACCATTTGATCAAATACTTGACTTTACCTCTAACATATTTGCAATCTAATATTGTCTCAACATCATATATAGCGTTTGGGTTGACTAATTCAATTTCTATAAATAACACACTTAGCGCTCCTGGTAATACTGGTTCGAACAAGGATATATAGAATACTGAATGGATATTCATTGTGTCTAATAATTTCAATCAATAATTAACCATTCCTATTACCTTTTCAATCTTGAATAGTCCTAATTTCCTGTGATCGAGTTTATTACTTAATCTCTTGATCTCAATATTTCGTCGTAGCAAATAAACTTTATTTCCTTCTTTGAGCATAGATTCCATACTACATTTCGTATTATAATAGACTGCTGTTCTGGATAATATGAATCTTAGATCAAGAGCGAGTTGCTCTTGCAAGTCCTTCAACTGTTCGACTTGTATTATTACTGATTCGGCATTTACTTCTTATAATATTAGAGTTTAATATACTCGAGGATTAAACCCAAAGTTAGCGCGTGCTAGTATTATCTTTGTAGTTTCCATTTCCGATATATTATATACGAATTGTACCATAGATAATAGTTCTACCCAATTATCCTATCGATAATTTACATAGCATCTAAAATATACTTCCATTGTCTGATTGGTTCTTTCAATTTGTCTATCTGTTTGTAGATGGAAAGCTGTCGATAGCTTTCTCTTAATACCCATAAGTACTAATAAGGTAGTCCAGAATTTCGAAGTAAAGAGCTTGTTTCGATCCGAGATTATCTCATCTAGTACTCCGTATATATTTACTATGACTCTAAGAAACACATATACTAGCTATTCAGCATCCTATATTTCCTTAAATGATATCATATATGCAAATTTCGTTAGTCTGTCTACTATATTGAGTATCACATCATACTCAATCCCTGTAGTAGAATCTTTGGAAAATAATAGTTTGACCACAAAGTCCCATATAATAAACTTCCATAACTGAGAAGGTATATCTGAGATCTGGAACTGACCATATGGAACATATCTCGAAAACTTATTCCATATACAAATATCAAAATTTCCAACAACTTCTTCAACTATTATTCTCATTCGTAGAAAGTAACTGATTTCCCGTATTCTTACAAAAATCCTTGCAATCCCTTGATATCCATATGCCAGCAATCCGTATTATTCCATCACAAATTCCTTAATCATTTGACTCAGAATATATACTTTCCCTTAAAAGTATATAATATCGTTCTCTATAATAAATCCTAATTCTATTGCCTTATATATATATATAACTGTAACATCCTTATCATAATATAATTGGATTTGTCTCCTGAGATAATTGTCTTCCAATAAATGTATAACTGCAAGCTGAGATATATTATAGATTAATAATTCACCTTCTTTCTTGAATATAACATATAATTCATAAGACTTGTTTTTTTGATATTCTGGTTTTCGGCTAAAAGCATCGGCTCTAGCGTTTTCTAATCCTTTAACATATGAAATTCTAAAATTATAGTTAGCTATAATCTCCGACCATCTAACCTATCGTCTGTTTAACTACTTCGTTATAATGAAGTAAACCAAGTTCTTATGATCTGTATACACCTATACTATATATTTTGATCCCTCCAAATATACTCGCCATTCCCTAAATACATCCACTATCGCCAATAATTCTTTATCGTAGATTTCGTAGTTTAATTCGGCTGGTGATAGCTTTCGAGAATAGAATACGATTGGTTGCTATTTCTTATTCTAACCCGGCTAACTCAGAACTACTCCTATAACGAAATCAGAAGAATCTATTTCCACTATAATTTCTTTCTCTAAATCAAACGTCAACAATATTAGCTCTTCTGTTACTACCTACTTAAATATATCGAATAACTCCTATACCTTAACTATCCATTCGAAAATCCCCTGATCTTTTTTCGTTAGTATTATTAAGAATACTGTAATCCCTAAATATCCCTTAATAAATCATCTATAGAAGTTAACAAATCCTAGAAAGGATTATACTTCTTTGATAGTAATTGACTACTTCCATTCGAGCACTACCTTAACCTTATCTTTGCTCATTTTGAACCCTTGGCTTGATACAGTGAATCCCAAAAACTCTGTTTCTGCGACATGGAATTCGCATTTGCTTAGCTTGCATAGCAAATCTGCCTTAGCTAGACATTCGAATATATTGCTAACGTCCCTAGTGTGTTGAACCTCACTATTCGAATATACTAGGATGTCGTCCAAATAGCATATACAACAAGTGTCCAAATATTGCAATAGTACATTATTCATAAACCTCATAAATGTAACTAATACATTAGTTAACCCGAATAGCATAACTTGATATTCGTATAACCCATATCGTATCTTGAAAACAGTTTTCCATTCTTCGCCTTCCTTCATTCTAATCAAGTGATAGCCATTTCGTAGATCCATCTTAATAAATATCATAGCTCCACCTAATCGATCTCTTAGTTCCGTAACTAATGGAAGTAGATATCGATCCTTCTTGATAAACATATTGAACTTTCTATAATCTACAACTAATCTCTTAATACCATCCTTCTTAGATACCCACATAATTAGACTTACCACTTGAAATACAAATTCCCTAATCCATCCCTTAACTAAATTGTCATCAATATATTCCCTGAGTATCTTTAACTCATCAACTGATATTGAATAAATTAAGATATATACAGACATCTTGCCTTCCTCCAATATTATCTCGTAATCCCATAACTTGTATTCTAATAAAGCTTCATAGTTCCCAGGTTCCCTAAAAACCTATTCGTATTTCTTATACTATTCTAATATCGTAGGATTCTCTTTTACCTCGATTGCGATTTCGTGCCGTATCATTAGCTTTTGCATTTGTAAAGAAGGTATACTATCCTTCGCTCTTAATAGAAAACCCTAAACTGGATGTCCTACATCACCAATGTTGTTCGCATTCAACTCTCCTAAACACATATTACATCTCGCAAACGCCTCTAACGTATCCTTGTAATCGCTCTTGCACTAATCGAATAACACTAATCCTTATATCCAATCTATTTTCGGGTTATGAACCTTCAACCAAGGCATCCCTAAGATGATCTATTATTGACCCAATAGTACAACATCAAGTTGTATAATCTTCGTATACTGGATTATGCTCATTTGTACTGATATTGTCTCCTACGAAATCTTTCCATCAGACCCTGCTAGCTGGCTATCAACTAACTGCAATCGGTAGGGGTATTGTTTCGTTTGGAGTGGTATTCCCAAGTACTTCACAGCTTCTGGTGCAATAAAATTTCCTATAGCTCCTGAATCTATCATAGCTGATTGTATATATCCGTTTATTTTGACCTTGCAGTATATCTATCCTGCTTGTCCTGTAGCATTTAGCTGTGGTGTAACTCTGCACTCTTCTGCAAAGTTATCTATGCCTTTTCGTTGTTTCTTAGCTCTCTTTCTCTTTGGAAACCACCCGGTGGCTTCTTTGTCAGATCGGTGAATTCCGCAGAATTCGTTATAGC
>PHWZ01000779.1:0-11132 GCA_004379285.1 Botryotinia calthae
CCCCCCCCTTCCCCATGCAGAGAACGAACAAACCAACTAACCACTAACCCCCAGCACCCAGGATATTTTAACTGCAAAGAAATGAAAAGACACACACATGAATCACCCTGGACTCCTGGACCTTTGGACAAAAACGCAAGTATGCCCTCCACCCCCCACTAACTACTAATCTAGGTGGCCAGAAATGATCCACGTCCTCGTCGTTCTGGCTGGAAATCCTCAAGTGAGGGGCTAACGGATCAACCCCATTCATCACTCTCGACCATTTTGTAAGTTTTGCACATTTTCCAGATTTTTTGAATCATTCGCTAACTTTTTCTTTCACAAATGATTCGAGACATCGTCACGAAATGATCGAAAGATCGCTCTTTTTCAATTGAAGTATTGAGATGACTGGAATGAATCAATGAGATCAAATGTCATGGATATCAACGTGTGGATTTCAGACTTCGTTGCTAGCTTGATAAATGGTCAAAAGGACAGAGGTGTGAGATATGAAGGCTGTAACTAGAGATACAATACAAGCGAGAATGAGAAGGGTGGCAATGTACGAATAGGAAAAATGTAATAAGAGATTAGAGGAAGCACATACAAATATATACCAAGTCTACAGAGTATGTGCAAAAGTGAAATTTTGAAAAATTCGGTGTATACATGACTAAGAACTCGAATTACATTCGGGTTTATCCTTACTTTGTTGAAATCTGTCATTATGCAAACTATTAATCTTCAATTCCACTTCTCAACTCGTAATCATCTCCTTTTTTCATGCTGTCGAGTTTCTTCCTTTCCTCCATGTTTCCAAACTCCTCCTTGTTCTCCAAATTACCGTTAATTCCTCCATTTTCCTATCGTTTCCAGATTTTCCATTTTCTTACACCCCAGTTTTTGCACAAATCTTCAAATCTCAGCTTACACGTTGGTGGACTATTTGATCCTGTTGTTACTACTAAGACTTGTTTCAAAGCATCCAAATCATTTCAGTCATAGAGAATGATCATTGTCTAAGCGAGCTGAGTGTACATCTCCATGCATATCTTACCTTGGCGCCTCGACATCAAAATCAACAAATTTTAGATTTCAATATCTTGGGCCAGATACCATTAGAACTCAGTGTACACCGCCCTCAAACTTGCTCGGGTAGTGCACTAAAACTATTGAACCACTCTACTATCGCCTTGGGAGCATTATCTTCGAAGATTTTCTACAAGTTCGTCCATGTTTCTTCAGCATTCTCTTTCGCCCTGACAAACATCTTCATCTCGTAATCCCTCACAGCATCCGAGATCGAAGTGCCCTTGTTCACGGCCGTAATAATTCCTTGCGCCAACTCTAAAGCATCTAACATTGCCGAATTAACCCCTTCTCCTGCAAATGGCGTCATGAGATGCGCCGCATCTCCAACTAATGTCGCGTTGGCTTTATGCTCCCACGTGTGATTGATAGGTAACATATGCATCTGTAAGAACTCTGGGATTTTCTCCTCCTCCAAACCTTTTTCTAGCAACTCCTTGACCCCTTTGCCAAAATCGGCAAAGATACCAGATTCGCCGAGAGTTTTCTCTTTTATCTGCTCGATGCCTAAAGAACTCAAGCCTGCGTCGTTGCAATAGTTGGTATCTTCGTTGTATATTGCAGCATACAATCTTGCTGAATCCATTGAGCCCCTCTGGCTCATAACAAGTCTCTTACCACCCAGCGCCCAGAAAGTTCCGGTTCCAATCATCTTAGCTAGTTCTGGGAACCTCTTGGTAATATTTGGAATCGTTAACGTCATCCAATGCACGCCACTAAAAAATGGCTTCACATCCGTCAAGAGCGGGCGAACCTTTGACCAGGCTCCATCTGCCCCAATTACCAAATCACAAGAATGAGAATTCTTATCTTGGAAAGTGATGATTTGTTGGTGGGGATTTGAAGGATTTGGAGAAACGAATCTGATTTTATGTTCCCATTGAATGATATTCTCGGGCAGTGAAGACAGAAGCAATTCGATCAAACTATTCCTTGAAATTTCAGGTCGCTCTTCATTATAGTTGGGAGCCTCGAATTTTATGTCTCCAAAACGATCACAGATGATGTGTTCTTCGCTGCATTCTGTGGTGAGTGAGCGGAATGCTTGGAGAAGCCCACATTGTGAAAGTGCACGTTGTCCCGATTCGACGTGAAGATCTAGAGAGCCGGATGGAACATTGACAAAATCTGCAGAGGGACGAGATCTGAGATCATAGATGGCGAAGGGTATTTTATTGCGGTGGAAGAGAGAAGCTAGGACTAGGCCGGATGGCCCTGCACCGATAATGGATATTCTTGGAAGCATGGGTGAATGATTTGAAGTGCTGAATCTATATCACTTTCAAGCTGTGTGTCATTGTTCTGAACTGGTTTGACAGAATGGTATAGATCCAGTACTTTGGTTGAGTTATATGTGTTCTTTAAGTAACCAGCTTCATATATGACCTAACATGATTTCGCGCAATGCCTTGTATGTGTGTCTACCCATACGTTATGATTTAAGAAGCTTCGGGCTATTCTAGTCATTCAACAGGTCCCGACTGAGAAATGTAGCTGCAGACATCTTTCTCCCAGGAGATCCGCCTGGTGCAAAGCTCGTTGATACTACCTTGACGGGCCCGAGAAGATTTCGGGCCCGTCTAATTCCCGAAACTTCCGGCTTATGAATATTGCATTGCATACAACAGACAACTAATAAGCACTTATTATATGAAGCTGGCTCCAAAGAAATCCAGAAATAAATCTCTAGTGAGATATCTTAATATCCTCAAACCTATCAAACGTCACCATGGCAGGAGTGTGGTAAGGGGTACACTAGAATCACTTCGGCACGGAACGGAGTAGGGGAGACTGCTGCCCGTATACCCGCCGTGTACTCCTTGCCTTGTGGATTCTATATATATGTGTTGGCCGATGCTGATAAGCAGGGGTCGAGCATGCAACCGCCATCATAGAAGTATCATCTGGTATTGAAATACTTATTGAGACAATGCGAATCGCTATCCTAAATATTTGAGTCAATATATGATATTGGTATCTTACATTAGCGACCATGACAGGAGCACCACCATTGACGGGAGTTCGCGTTCTCGAATTCGCAGGCCTAGCTCCAGGTAGATACCCCCGCATTACCCCAGATTCCATTGCATCCCCATTAACGTCAATTGCAGGACCTTTCGCGGGACTTCTTCTAGCAGATCACGGAGCATCGGTCCTACGTATCGATCGCGCCGTTCCTAATCTTACACACTCTTCCTCAATTCCTCCACCGATCCCCGATCTCCTCACCCGACACAAATCCTCCATTGCAGTCGACCTCAAAGCAAATGCGGGAATATCCTTCGTTAAGTCTCTCGTTGCGCATGCTGATATCATAATCGATCCATTCCGCCCAGGAGTTTTGGAAAAATTGGGGCTTTCACCAGATGTTCTCCTCAAACTCAATCCTCGCATCATTCTTGCCCGAATGACTGGGTTTCGCCGTGATGGGAAGTATAAAGATATGGCCGGGCACGATATCAACTACATAGCGGTTTCGGGGGCATTATCACTTTTTGGGCGAAAAAATGAGAAGCCATTACCACCGGCGGACATACTTGGGGCTTTCGCGGGAGGAGGAGCTACGTTGTTCCAGGGAATTTTACTCGCCTTGCTAGCGCGAGAGAAAAGCGGCAAGGGGCAAGTTGTGGAAGCGAATATGGTCGATGGGAATGCATATCTTGTAACTTTCCCGAGGATGTTGATGAAGACTCCTTTCTGGAATAAACCGAGAGGAGAGAACACAATGGATTCCGGGAGCCCGTTTTATGACACTTACGAAACAAAGGATGGGGAATACATGGCGGTGGGTGCTCTGGAACCTGAATTTTTCAAAGAATTGGTAAAGGGGCTAGGATTGGGAGAAACTGATATCGAGGAGACGAGAATGGATAGAAGTACATGGCCAGAGATGAGGGAAACTTTTACTAGGTTGTTCAAAGAGAAAGCGAGGTCTGAGTGGGAGATTATCTTCGATGGAACTGATGCTTGTTGTACACCTGTTCTTGGTTTTGATGAACTCGAAAAAGACCCTTCCAGAGAAGGTGATCAAAGACCAGTTGTTACGCTTAGAGAGACACCGTCTCTCGCAATATCTAAACATAATAGTCAGGACCCATCGATTGGCCAAGGTCCTGGCGTTGAAGGGGGAGGTTACATTGGCAAACCATTACATCCTGGAAAAGGCGGGGAAACAACACTCGATCAATGGCTAGGATGGAAAAAAGGAAAAGACTATGATATAGAAAATGGTGGTTTGATTAGGAAGAAGCACTCGAAATTATGATCCAGAAATTATGATCCATTCACCATTATATCCCATTTCAAACACGTCGACTCTCTTATTCATTACCCCTCTCCGTTATCATTTCTAAAAACGCCCCAAACAAATTTCTATACTCCAATATTCAGGACCAGAACCAGAACCAGAACCTCGAGCCGCCCCCGCCTACCAATCCTATATCAACTCCGTTTCCATAACCCGACCACCAATGATATGCCCCCAAGCGAATGCAGCAAATTTGTATCTCGACAAAACTCCAGCTTAGGCTTCGAACGCAGAACCAGCTTTAACAGAGATTAGTTCAATGTAAAACAACATGAGCCGTCATGAAATAGACCTACAACTCAAATCCTGAAATCATCATTATCTAGCTCAATAAGCATCGTCGGACTTGGGGGAGGGTTTGGAGGAGGAGATGGCGGATCATCTCTTGACATATTCGATGCTGAAATCAATTCGACTTTATGATGATAAGATACTCGTCTGTGAGGTGCTCGGACCGGTGGAACTCCGATTGATAGAGCTGGAGGAGCAGCTTTACGCTGACGCTGCTGAAGACGTGAAGAGGAAAGATTTACTTGAGCGATAGTCATCTTTCTTATCTAACCCAAAGGAAGGATTATGGAAAATGTATAGAAGTCAAGGGAGAATAGTTTATCATAAACTCCGAAATCAGATATGAATAAGGTCTATTATCCCGTAAGAAGAAATATGATACTCAAAAAAGTAAATGTAGGCAAGCAAGCCACTTTCGGAGAATTACCTAGATGGAAGCTGAAAGTCTCTAAAAAGCACTTGGGTCAAGAAACCACTTTCTTTGCCGACCTTCTATTGTACTTAAATACCTGTGCTGTTCCTCCTAGATTCTAGATCTATCATAAAATTCCCAAATGTTCCATGGGTGTCTTCGATACCCGCAAAATGCTTCTACCTGCTTTTGTCACACTTAAGCCCTGTCTAGACCCTACATACAACAGTACTCCCGACGGCTCTTGGAAGCCTCGAGAGGGCAGTGACATTCATTCGGTCTTGGCTCTTAGCCTCTCGTTTTCCAGAACCCATTTCCAATAGATAGATACTCGTTGAACGAAGCCTTCCAAATCTTGGTGATACACACACACACACACACACAAAGCGCTCTCAATAACAACACACCGCAAGAAAACAAATAGAAAACAACAATCCATCACCCGGGAAGCGGGAACCAGAGAAATATCCACGCGTTCCAGAAGCAAACATTCGGAAAAGCGACAAATCACATCTCGCCATTCTCATTATCTGAATCCCTTCACCGCAGATAGGAGAGAAAGAAAGAGAAGCGATCTCGAGAAAGCGTCATTGCTTCGCATTGCATGAATCCAATACCCATCCTCAGAATGTCTGCATATCCACCCTCAAACTTTTCCACCTACCAGCAGCATGATGGCTCATCTTCCTCGGCTCGTTGCACCCCTAATTTGTCTGCAGGCGTTTGCAGCTCTCGTCCCAGTACCTCGCACAATTAAGCACCACTTACTTCACCTTATTCTACTCTGCGCACGTACGTACGCACAAACACATAAAGCCTCACGAAGACGAAGAACTAAACCAACGTTCCTCCACAATACCACCAGCACGGTACTTGTACACTCGTCCCCTCGTCCCTCTACACATTACATTCTCCACCATTCCAAGGACCCGGACATGAAGTCCGGCAGTAGCCATCTTCGCGACCAAAAAAAAAGACACACACTCTCTCTATACACATCCCCCACTGACCAACACACACACACAAATCGCACCAGATTAACAAGCATCTCCAGAGCGTTACCCGTGTCCCCGTTTCCCCGTTTATATTCTCAAGAGATCTTGTGTACGATCTGGACATTCTCCCGATACGCGAGTGTGACCTCCTTTCGTTTTCTCGAATCGGTCGTTGTCCCCATTTCCCCGCATATTTGCTTCCTTCTGGAGGAGAAACAACCCCAGACAAAGCAAGGCAAAGAACGTTATTCGAGATTCGCGTTACATCCAACCAAATTTAAGCAGCTATGTCTTACGGAAGGGAAGTTGACGAAGCACTAACACTCGATACGAGCAAATCTTACGATTGTGTGCGATTCCGCCGGTGTGGTAGCGCGAGCACGTCATGCCGTGTAATGTCCCACTTTCAATGCAAAAAGGTCATTGGTAGGAATTAATTCTCTCTTTCTTTGCAAATGGGGAAACTATCTAGATACTAAGTTATGTCCCTGAAACTAACTGTAGGCACCAATAAACGAGGCGGAAAAAGATTGAAGAAAAAGAACTAAAGAGTTACAACCATTTCGCTGTAAACAACATTAAAGTCAAGCTTGCCATTCATTCATTCGCCTTATGCTTTCAAACCAAGATATTCTCGAATCGATGTATTCTCGGTGCGATCTTTCCCTTTCACCTCCATCACCGCGTTCATGTATTCCACACATCATTATGCTCCATGCCAAAGAAAAGTAGGTATCGTATGTGGCTGTGAGATAGAAAAAAAAGAGTCTAAGGTAAATGGGCCAGCACAGTACTTGCGGTGAGTATCTAATCAACGTTCCTCGGTTGCTTCCCTGCCTCGGACTTTCTTGACCCGGAAGGATCGCTGCATTTAATCTTCGGACAGTAGCTTTATTGTACTTGACTAACAATTTCGCTCGCCTTCGAAAGTGATTCAACCATTTGTTGACATTCCTTTCTTCTTCGAACGGTGTAGTCGCTTTCTTTGAGTAAATCATCAAGAGTATCGGTTCTATACATGTTCTCGAGAAGCTCTCGTTGCATTTCATCTTTGGTGTATCTGCAACAGGTTAGTTACATATAAATTGCGAATTGCTCAGGGGTTCTTACTGGACAAGGTTAAGCATAATGGCTTTTGGCACCATATCAATCATGGTTCGCTTTACAATGTTGTAATACGAATTGATGAGTAGTTCTAAAAGGAGTCAGCAATGACAACTGAAAGTGCTGAAATTAGACTTACTAATAATCTCAACTTCTGTGCCTTCTCTCTCTGACAAAGTTCCAGAGGCCTTAAGAATTGGTGGTGGGGCTTCCATGGCAGCCATCTTCTTCTTATTTTTAGAAGCAAAGAAACTTCCAAAGAAGCCTCCATTTTGTTCGCCCATTCCATCAAGTGTTGGGCTTGCTGTACGAGCAGGCGTTGATGGGATTGGCTTTCCTGATTTGGGATCAACCTGAACGGGCTTTGATGCATTATGTCTTTCACTAACAATAGCCATAGCCTGTAAAATCAATTAGTAAAAGTTATACAGTGATGAATATCAAACTTACTCTGTGACCGTTGAGGAAGTCGGGATGACCAGTATTGATATAGCACGATTCCATTGCCACTAAGTCTCTCACGAGCTTATTGGCGGGATCCATGGCTTTCTTAAAGAATGAAATGACAACGGCATGGAATTTCTCCTTAAGTTGAGGATACCTGCGGAATAATGGCTTGGCAAGAAGTTGAGTAAGGATCCTGACCAGCTCGTCGTATACCAAAGAAGCGCACTTCAAACTTGGTTCTTCCAGGCGCTTAATTTGTTGTTTAACAATTAGCTCGAAAGCAGTGGTACCGACAAAGAGTGCAGGCGAAGAACCAGAGGAGTTGTATAGAATAGTTCTAATGTCAATGTCCTTGACTTGATCAAAAGGATCCACAGCCTTGACACCATTCGAATAAAGTTCGTGGAAGACGAAACTGATTCTAGCACCACCTGAAAGTTCGATACTAGAGAGCTCTTGGTTATTACCCTCCAAGACCGTTCGCCACTCATTTGTAAATTCTGTAATGATATTGAGCACAATGTTTGCACTGTTTCCAAGCATTGAATCTCCAAGACCTGCCAATTCTGCAGTGTACTTTTGTAACGAAGTCTGGATACGAGCCTTGATATCTGGGAGGGTTTGCTTGATATGCATCATCAAGATAAGGTTCAACTTTCTGGCGAGGTATGGAGTTCCGCAATATGTGCTCTTGTTCTTGTATGCCCGGTGGTTTTCGAAGAAGTTCTTCTCGTTTTCCAATGCCGCGGTAATCTGCTTCTTATTGTCGATATCTCTTTGACCTCTGTTGACAACTGGAACGTAACCTAATCTCAGGGGAATAATTCTTCCAGCCAAAATGTCCACAACATCAGTTCCATCATCCATCAAATCGACCTTTGTCAAAACACCAATAGTTCTTTGACCCTCTGGGTCGACTTCTCGCGCAAGCTTCAATCCGTCCGAGTTGGCCAAATCGGTGTTGGCACCTGTAACAGCAAGAATGATCGCATTTGGTTTGCTAATTTGCTTGAGAACCATCTCCTTGATCTGTCTTTCAATATCTCTTGGTTGATCTCCAACTGGAACCTTGGTCAAACCAGGCAAATCGACAAGGGTAAGCGTGAGAACATTTGGGGAGTATATGCGAAGGTTGATAGGAGCTGGGGAGATTCCCGCATTTCGACCAGTTTTCGCCTCTGTCTCCTTCACAATCTCCTCTCTAATCTGGTTGAAGTCATGGAACTTTTGCCCGGGGATATGAAGGAATTCGCCCCATTCATCAGCATTCGCTTCTTTATCGCCTGCAGCGGCCAGTTCCTCCGAGTCCTTTACCCCGTTTGAGTTCGCGGAAGAGGGACGATTGATAAGTTGTAGGATAAGTGGTCGTCTAGTAACAATACCGGTTCCTCGAGGTAAACTGCGCATCATCATAGATTTAGCATGTGTATAACACTACGGGTACGTACGTGGCAGACTCACAAGTCTCTACCAACTATGTTTTCTAAGACCGAACTCTTTCCACTCGACTGGCTTCCCACCACTGCGATTTGAGGAAGATCTATAGGGTTTTGGACACCGACGGTCGTGAATACATCCTGAAGCTTATTCACCAATCTGCAACATTTGTTAGCTATCCAGCGCAATGAAATACAGCTTAAGGAGGTCCCAACGTTATAAGACCGGGGTCAGAGATACCGCCTTGTGCGGCCATGATTGCGTATGAGTGTTGATTTTCAGGGAAGATAGATAGTTTGAGAGTATAGCAAGATCTTCCGGCAAGCTTGTCACTTGTTGATATGTTCTGATTTAGGAAAATGGTAGTTGGAGAAGTTTCCTGTTTTAAAATGCAACTCCTGTTGATATTCTGTTGTTTAAAACAAACAGGCGTGCGAGGCCAACTTCCACGAGGTGAGGCTAGTAATATGGCCCGTGCTCAGATCCTCAGCGAGATGGAGCCCTTTGATGCAGAAAAGTGTTTGGCTGGGCTTGGCTTGGGTTTAGATTATCATATGATTGTCCGTATCTTGTATCTTGAGGCTAAAAGATTGATCGTTTTGATAATTGCTGGCAAAAGAACAAACGGTGAGTAAACCCCAAGTGTGCAAGGAGAATCTGTTAATGGGTGAGAAGTCTCTGAAAGCCAGTGGGGGCGCGGGGTTGATACCCAAGCCAAGGAGGGTGTTGAGGAGTCAGAAACAGCTCACATAGTGCACATATTAGGTACTGGCGGTACTTGCGAAGTACTAAAATCATATAGCAAAGACATTTACTCATCTGTTGGCCTCTAGCTTAGTGAATACTTTGTACGGTTTTACACACCTACACAGCCCCAAAAAACAAACAAGCCCGTTAGCTTCGTCATCATCCTTTCGAGTTACGACGCATTTTCGCCAGAGCATTAGGCATCTGTATATTGTACATCACAGCAGGCAAGCACGTGCCCAACCCCCTTTCCAGCATTTACGAATACGCGGATAACGTCCACCACCCCATCCAACCATGTCGCCAAAAATCATTACCGTAATTGGATCTCTCAATACCGACCTCGTAACGCTTACCCCCCGCGTTCCCACCGGCGGCGAAACTTTAACCGCCACGTCCTTCAGTACTGGTCCTGGCGGAAAAGGTGCTAATCAAGCTGTGGCATGTGCACGTCTCTCAAGACCCAATCCCGCTTCCGCTCCATCTCACACTAGCGATGTTTTGGTCAAGATGATTGGTGCCGTTGGTGATGATGAGTAGGTCTTTTATGTATCCTTGACCAAATGTCGCAATACAATTTTTCCATTTCACATACCTACCTACCTACAAGTGGGTCTCTCTCATTCTGTTATCTTTACGTCTTCCAAGTCAAGGACTTTGTGCAAGGCTTCCATACACGGCTGTCTTGCTGTGCGAATGGTTTTATAGTACCGATTTATTCGGGTTTGAGCAAAGAAAGCACAAGCTTCCGCATAGTAAAAGGTTCTCAGCCTTTCCTCTTTTTTAGACACGCTATCTGTATGCTCAACTAGTTTTGACATTTCTAACTGTCGATATGGAGACATAGAAATGAATCGCACGATACCCGCGGAGGAGAAATCCCACCATCATCAAAAATTACCACACTTCCCCCGTGTTCCCAAGCACAATTCACACAATATTTCATCACTTTCATGTTCATATTCAAATTCAAATTCCCAAGCATTCCACATCAATTCCGCTCACAATCCTTCAAAACTCTACAAACTAACGCCCCCAAAGATTCGGTCCCTCCCTCATCTCCTCCCTCAAAAATTCTCTCATCGACACCACCTCGATCCAAACCATCCCCGCACAATCCACCGGCGTAGCGGTAATCCTCGTGGAATCCTCCAGCGGCGAAAACCGCATCCTCCTCTCACCAGGCGCAAATCACGTGAGTCACCCAACCCAACTTTCATCATCCATCATCTCACCTCCCACCATTCCAACCCAATCCCCTTCACAAACCACACCCCACTAACCTCAAACCCAGTCCCTCCTCCCCCCCGCCTTCAGC
>PHWZ01000780.1:0-11102 GCA_004379285.1 Botryotinia calthae
CCTCTGTGCGCGCTTTCCGATCTCCTATATAATATTTGTTTGGAAGCTGTTTTATCCTGTGAGGGTAGCTTTAGTATATATTCTATTACAGCATGGTGTGCTGCATGCTTCTATTTTCTTCCATATGGCTTTTCTAGATCGATCCCTTCCTATTCTCTGCTTATGTTCGTCTGGATTGATTGTTCCCTTTCCTTTTCTCTTTCTATTCTTCTGGTAGCATTTTAGGGCATATACTCCTATAGAAGTCTGTTATAGCAATAAATTTAGCGAATTTGGCTAGTGTATGCATTAGATGTTTCAATAATCGATCTTGAACTGTTTGGTTGTGGGGTGGGTATTTAGGCTTGATGTCTGGGGGCCAGGTTTCATAGGTCGCGAGGATTTTGCGGTAGTGCATAATATACTCGGGGGATTTGAATGTATCACATAAATAGTGGATTGTAGCTTCCTTGTGTTTAAATCGTTGGTGGTAGTTTTCGAAGTCGTTATATACTGAGTGGATTGTTAGTATATAGTGGAGAATCGCTCGGGGGAGTTCTAGTTCCTTAGGGCATTTGTTTGTGCTTTTTGGGTTCCATTTCTGATACTGTTTGGAGAGCATTGGTTTCTATTTGATCCATTACACCTGTGCTGCTGATTCCATAGTGGTTTTTGCTATAAAACGGATACCGCTTGATGTAGGTCGGTTCGCATGTCCTGAGGCTGATCTTCTTGTCCCTTTATCAGCGAGCGCGTCTGCTCGCTCATTCCACTCGATCCCTGTATGGCCTGGCGACCATTTGATATGGATCGAGTGCGTTTACATCAGTTTATGACATTTGAGGAAAGCCCATTGCGATGTAGTAGAGGCTGTGCCTCTCATTCCCTATATCATTGATGTGCTATCGATGCATATACAGATTTCCATTTGTTTTATGTTGGTAATATTTCTGATCGCTGTTTGGAGGTCTCGGTATGCCCCAATCGCTTCTGCGTCGAATATATGAGAGTTGTGGTGCAGTCCATCGCTTCCTTTGTGTATTATATTCTATTCTCTGTATATGACAAATCTGTATTCTACTCGTCTACCGTCTTTGTCGATCTATTCCGATCTATTTGAGAAGATGGTAATCTGATTGTGTGTGCACTTGCTCCATTATTTTTGGAATTGCTTAACTGCTATCTCTTTTGTAAGGCCTTTTGTGGGATTCATTCGGTACTCTGGTGTGTAATGGGGCTTTGTTAGAATCGTCTTTTTGATTTGAGGGAGGCACTGGCTGATTATCTGGATCTTTGTTCTGGCCGGCTGTAATTGGTTTTCTCTTTTGTTGGAGGAGTAGGTGGCTTTTATCTCTTGGTGATATAGAGGATGTTTTGGGTTAATAGTTTGAGCGTGGAGGGTTGTTTTCTATTTTATTTGTTCTAGTGTTACTTCTGTAGATGGGAGAGTGCTGTCTTTTATTATTATTGAGTTCGGGGTTGTTTGTTAGATTGGGAGGATTTTTCTGATCGCTATTTGTAGGACCTTATTGATAGTAAGAATCGCTTTTTTTAGTCGAGTGTTCATTATTACTGGTGTCTTGTTTTGGTGTTGTCCGGTGATTCTTGTTTGTTCTGCATACTATACTTCTGATCCGTAGAATAGGGCTGGGTATAGGCAAGTGATCATTGTTTTTTGTAGGGATGTTGCTGGGGGTTCGTTTGTGGTCCGGGCTAGTCCTTGAATGTGGTAGGCCAATTTCCGGCTTTTGGCTGCTTGTGTTTCGATATGCTGTTTGAATGTGAGCTTGTGATTAAACCATACGTCTAGCCATTGTAAGGCCGATCCTGGTGTGATTGGAGAGATGGTGTAATCACGGTTTATTTTGTATACCGGGTTGGTGGAATGCTTGTGCCGTGTTATGTGAATTATCTTTATTTTTTTTGGTGTAAAGATTATCTTATTCTTAACTCTTCAGTGGAATATGTTTTTTATATTTTTTGCTAGTAGTGTGATGTTTTGTTGGATGTTTGCCAATGATTGGTATAGATAGATATCATTTGTGTATCCAAATCGGAGTTTAAGATCTTGTTGGAGTAGCTTTGTAAGGTAGAGTATGTATAGAATTGGTGAGAGAGGTGAGCCTTGTGGGGTGTTGTATTCCATTATATTGTAATCGGTTATTGCTTCATTAAATCTAACTCTGAATTGCCTTTGGGATAGGAAGGAATCGATTAGAGCGATCAGGTTCTGTGGGAACCCCTATCCCCTCATTCGCTTTAGGAGTCTGTTTTTAAATAGAGCATCGAATACTTCTTGTATATTCAATATAATTATTGTGATCTCGTAACCTTTGTTGAATGCTACTTTTGCATCATGGGTGAACAACACTATAAGGTCCATAGCCAATCATTTCAATAGGGCTCCGTAATGTTGTGGGCTAAGTATTTCTTGTGTTAGAGCTATCCACGCTAGACGCCTTGCTATAATCCTTTCAAAGCCCTTCCCTATACAAAAAAGAAGAGTGATAGGTCGCCATAAGCGTGGGGAGGTTTGATTTGTTTTTCCTACCTTTGATAGTATAACTACCTCTGTCTGCTTTTATGCTGTAGGAAAGTGATTAAGCTATAAGCATTTATTGAAGATGGTATGTAGAATTAGGCCTATTTCCGTCCAGGTAGCTTTCAGCAGTCTTACTATGATTCGGTCTGTCCCCAGGGATGTGCTCGAGATTTCTATGGTATTATATTCCACTTCCTCTATAGAGATAGACTCCCTCCAGGGTAGTTTTTTATCTCTTTAATCTTATCCGAAGTCCAGGAGATTATTAGTGGCTTTGAAACACTACAGAATCTCCAAGCGAAGTAGCTCGGCTTTTTTCTTATCCGAAGTGGCTATGCGTTTGCCTACTATAATCAGTAGGAAACAATATGCAGAATTCAGATTGTGCCATCCGATCATTTTATACAGATCTCAATCGGATTTTATCTCATTAAGGAATTTCCTTTAATATTCTCTTTTGGCTTGTCTTATACATAATAGAAACGCTCTGTATTCTATAAAATAGTCGCTGTTGGTTATGCGACTCCGGAGGTATACATCCCAGGCGATCATACAATCGAATATCCACCATAAGACTGATTTTCCTATCTTCCGATCCAATCTTCCTATCGTTCTGATTGCTTGTTGTAATACCTTCTATATATTTTCGACAACTTGGTTTAAGACTGCACTAGTGATAGCTATTTGTACCTCTCACTTGATTCCCATTATATTAGCTGATATTATTCTTTGAAATAAAAATAGATCTTCCTCTCTGATACAGTATGTGTATTGGGATCTTGATGTTGAGCTTGCTCTTTATATAATAGTGAAAAGGGTATTATAATCGGATCCGCATTGCATATCCGCCCTTACTTTTGTAAATGTCCCTGGGATATTGGAAAAGACTAGATCGATCACGTGTCCTGCGCTGTGTGTCGCTTGACCCGGGATATTTGTGAACTTGAGGCCTCTGTCACTGAACCATTCCGCGAGCCGATTGCCACTATGCGCTGTATTCACACCTGACTCGAATAATATATGGTAAGCATTGAAGTCTCCCCCAATAATTGTATCCCCGGTTGGTATCAGGTCAAGAATCATCTCCAGAACTCCCGAGATATTCGGTTCCCTATATAGATTTAGCAATTTAATTCCATTTATAGAAAGCCACATATAATCTCTATACTCCTCTCCTGTTAATTGTAGCACCTGTAATCTAGTCTCAATCCTGATATATGTTATTACTCGTGGGCGCCCCTGTCCTTCCTCGCTCGTCCCGCTCACTCACCAGGAGGTTATTGGGGATAGGCATTGATATCCGTTATATGTTTGAATGTGCGTATTGGATACCCAGGGCTTTTGTACACATATTATATTGATTTCTTCCTCAAACATTCACTGCAATACTACTGCATATAATGCAAGGCTTTTCTACATATTTATTTAGGCAATGGATAGCGGATTCGATTTATTCATATAGATCTTCCATTGTTGTATTATATCCCCCAATCATAATTTGATTGCTTAAAGCTTCGAAATTAAGATTCTTATTAATCTTTACTGCTCTACTACAGGTAATACATTGACCTTGTGTATCCCGATCTTTGTCTATTGAGTTACCAGAAATATTGATTACTTGCTTTCTTTTAGTATCGCTTTTCGAATTGTTATTGTCTTCATATCGCGAAACTGTATCCATCCTAGATTTCCTTTTCTTTCCTTATACTATCATTGGTATTTGAATTGTTATTATTGGTACTGAGATAATAATAATACTAATCTCCCCTGCTCGTCAGATAATCTGAATCTGCTTTCGATTCGGGTGTATTATCTTGCCATTCATTTGTTAGGGTTTGATGGGGCAATTGTCATAATCCACTAGAAAAGGCCCGCGGCATCCTGTACATTGTGTTGAGTGATTACAATCCCCGATTAACTCATAAATAAATAATGGGTGTACGCACTTCCTACATACTGTTTCTCTTTTGCATTTCCAGCTTTCGTAGTATTGCTGATACCCTGGATTGTATCTTCCTAAGGCTCGTCTTCTGCTTGCTGGGAACATTCGGATTTTATTGAATAGATTACAACGGGGTAGCTGCTTCTGGAAGGATAGTATCCAGGTGATCCGATTCTGCTCATCTGCTCCGAGCTTGGATCTCGCTACCCGTACTAGTCGTAGTCCCGTTTAATACCAGATTTCTTCCCTCATTTGTTTTTCCCCAATCTCTGTAGGTGTTCCTAGAAGATCAATAATGATTATCAAAACCCCTGGTGTTATATATATATACTATGGCTTATTGATCGCAAGATTTATAACTTTAATAGTTGTAGTAGTTTATTGTTTGTTTGTAAGAAGAACTACTCAAACTTCTGGGGAAGTTATAACTGCCCACCCAGTTCGAATGGATGTTACTGCTACGATAGTTCTAGCCCCTAGAGTAGTGATCTCTGGGATCGCTTTTATTAATACCTATCTGATCCCCTATGAGGATAACTCCATCTTGATTCGTTTGTTGAATCAAAGGAAAAATCTTTCATCCATACGTTCTAATCTTAATACCCTACTGATCCCCCATTTAGACCCGTTTGCAACCCCTGCTTTCTCAATTGAACTAATGGGAATAGCAATCACGATTTTGGAGGTTCGAAGTATCCCCGCATACGTCTGCATAGTTGGCTTTATACTTTCTATTACTGACTTCGAATTATAATTCCCTTTTGTATTATCTGTAATAGCTGTCAATACTCTGCATACCAATTCTCCTACCAATCGACTCAAATCCTTTTCCACAAATTGTGCTGCGAATTGTACGAGGATCGTTTCGAAGTTAATAAATACTAGAACCTCATCTGCAATACACTTTCGTTGTATATCAATTTTCTTCTGGATAGCTGTCTTCACAGCTGTCTCAATAGTATTCTAGCCGTTCTCGAACGAGCTTGAAAGGGGACCAACACTTTCATCGTTAGTCCGCACTCTCTTCGGAGCAGTGCTTGAGGAGTGATCCTCGAGATTAATCGGGGAGCCTGTTGTCCCTACAAATGACAACTGGTTCTCCGATCTTCTCTGATTCTGCTGCAATAGCATTCTCAAGCCAAGCAGCTCGGGGCGCTACAGCGATCGCGCTGGTATGTTTTGTATATAGTGTGACTTCGGGGTATCCGTAGATATAGTTATTATGAGCTCGTTTTGATGTGGGTAGTCCAATCAGTTAATCAAATACTTGATTTTGTTCCTAATATATTTGCAATCTAGTATTGTTTCTATATTGTCATCCCCTCTAAGAAAACACAGAAGCGAAAGGGCAAAAAAGGAAGGCAAAGGGAAAGGACGGCAGTATACTTTGATTGAAGGTGCCTTGGTTCGACGTCTTGATGTCTACGCCCAAATGGATGCTAGAATCTCAAACGCTGCTATTCAGTGGCCAGCCTTAAAGATTCGAGATGAGGAATTTCCCAATGCGTTTTCTAATTTTGTCGCATCACTACAATGGGTTCGAGATCTTAAGAAGAATCACAACTATCTTTGTATCGATGAGTCCCCCAAAAACCAAAAGCTTCATGAAACACCAATCTTTATTTCAACCATTCAACGCTTCTTCGATTTTAACGGCCGCTTGGCTTACAAGCACCGATTCGACCTGCACAGAATATATAATGTTGATTACTTTTCGTGCAAGATGTCTATTAACCCTGTGTCACGGGTTCAACTGCATAGTCTCGTAGATGCCTTAGATATCTACATCCTATATAGTCGGCGCCCTTCCGGCGCCTTCTTCCCCCCTTGTAGAATATCACATATCTTACCTGGTACCTACCCCGCGCCCCGTGATACCCTGGGCAATGCTTTACACGCGCTGATATGCCGGTGATGAAACCTGTTGATGGAGACTTCAACTCAAACTCCTTCTCGGTCATTGTTACGACATGCGCGGATAGTGGCAATTGGGTAAAGCTATTTATCATCTTTCAGAGGCCTTTAGGCTTCATTGCTGCAGAAGAAGCCGCTGAGCAAACGCGATTACCTTCAAATATTTACCTTATCTTCAACGAAACCAGCTATGCTACACGAGAAGTCACTGTAGAGTGGCTGGAAAATATCTTTGCTGGACCATCCCTCTGGTGCCGAAAATATGGCTGATAATTTTGTGCTTATGTTGATGGATAGCTTCTCCGCTCACTTGGGCAGCGATACCTCCCTCACCAAGGCAATGGATGCCCATAAATGCATTCGTTCTGTCATTCCTGGTGGGTTCACTGGTTACCTTCAACCTTGTGACTTGGTTGCAATCCTCCCTCTGCGAATCAACTATAAGAAACTCGAAACTGACTGGTGTATTCGAAATATCTCCCACTACTACAACCCTATCTATACCCCAGCGCATCGCCGAGCGGATATTGTACAATTTATGTCGCAGGCTGCCTTTACCGTTTATCCTATCATCATACAAAAGACTATAGACTGTTTTAAAAGCATTGGTGCAAATATAAACGCGGATGGAAGCGAGGACTACCTATTATCTGTGAGAGAGCTTGAACAGCGCCTGGTTATTGATCGCACCTAGCCTGATAACCTCCCTCATCGGCCTGGAGGCATAGAGTTGTACAAATCTCCTGTTATCAATCATGAAAATTCGAACGAAGCCAAGCAAACACCTGCTCAATACTTTAATAATCACCAAACTATTGGCGTTCAAGACGCCTCAGACCTGTGGCAAGGTATAGAGGCTATCGATTTAACGAATGCTTTCTTCGATGCTGAAGTTGTCGACTATATTGACCTCGGCTTGGGTAATAATAATAAAGAAAGAAGCAACGCAGGGGAGAGTTCGTCTCGTGATATGCCTATAGAGTTAGATAGTGAGAGCGATGAGTATGAGTCTGAAGCCCCACTTGGGGTAGCAGAGTCTTGGGAAACTGGGGCAGGTGACATTGTTGGAGTTGGAGCTGGAGCTGGAAAAGGAAAGGCAAAAGTTTTGTAGTTTTTCAGTGGAATCAATGTTTAGATTACTTTGACAATTTACAACTCAAATGTTTTTCCCAAAATTATTCCTGCCCAAGTCCCTTGCTATACCCCTTCTTTCCCTTGTTTCCCTATTGAAAATATACATTACTTCACATTCTGTATGCTCTTCGCTTCGCTGGTCTTTTGCAATATCTATACGGACCTCTTTTTAAATGTTGTCTTGGTGCAAAGCCGATATCCATTTCAGGAATCTCTTCTTCAATGGGGGCCACTTCAAATTCACTTTTAGATATTTTTCCACCCGGTACTTCTGCCTCTTCAGGTATCAAATCGCCCGGCTTTTCAGATACCTTTCCGCCCGAAGAACCCACATCCACAGATTCGTAATCCCCCCCTCCTTCACCACCGCTTGCCCCTCCTTCACCACCACTAGCACTTCCTTCATCACCGCTACCTTCACCACTATTTGCTGCACCACTACCACTCCCTTCACTACCTGAAGATGGCAGAGAAGGGGACGCCGACGAAGATAGCGACGGCGGAGGCGGAGGTGACGGTGAAGATGATGAAGAATCTTCATTTTCTTCATTATTATCTATTGGTATTGGTGGTGGGAGCCCCACTATTGGTAGTAGCGGGCCCTCAGCTGGCATTTGAATCTCGCGCTGGGGTACAAATTTTACACCATGCGGCCGTTTGTATGGAAAGTGAGCTGCATAACCAGGAGGTTGTGGAACGCTCAGAGGTCCTGGTGTATATGGTAAAAGGTTTAGCGATTTATGCCTCTGATCTTTTCCCTCAAAGTTCCTTGAGATGTACGCCGATGGTGTGTTTGGAGGGCCTCCATTCCACAAGTGTGTTGAAACCCAGGCTGCATAATTTGGGTGTGTGTGGAGATTGTAAAATGTATAAGGAGATCGGGGAATCAGACTTAACTGATCATTGTTTAAGCCAAGTCCTGCAGCACCCACAAACAGGAAGCCATGAAAGGTCAGAGGTAAACCGTCCGGGTCTAAGAATGGTCGGCCAGCGTGTGGAAGTCCAACTCGCACAGACAAAGTCCCCATGTCCGCGTAACCTGGTGGTAATGGTATCCCTGTTCCCTTTCCAACATCAACAATTGGGAGCTGAAACAACCTCCCATGGTACTGCCGAATAACTCCTGTGGATAACGCATATAGCACCACACCAATCATATAATCTGATAGCAAATCCTTCATATATGGGTAGTCCATGGCCTGGCTTATGAATGTACGAATGTGAGGCGCTACTACTGGGTCATAGATAAATCTAGTCGCAAGGACCTGTAATGTAGGTATCTTATCTGGCATTTTGTGTTAATGGGTGCCAGAGGCAAGGTTTCGTTTCTACTGACGGCTATCGGGGCTCACGCCAATATGTTTTCATTCTCTTCAACGCAGTCTGCCTTCGCAAGCAGCCGCTTATGTGAAGAGGGATTTGCAAGCAGCGGTCCGCCGCTTGCAGGTCGGTGGCCCGCCCGGTGTGTGAAATCCATCCTTTGTTTCGCTCAAATAAAGATTCTTTGTATTGAAACCGGATATAGGTGGGTGTTGAGTTTACCTTTCTTTCAGAAGGGGGATTTGACCCTCTGGACAAAACGAGGTTGAAACTTGGCCACTCAAACGAGGCATTGCCTACAAGACTAGACCACTAACAGAATGACTCCGAATTCGTTCCTCTTGGATCATAGGGTCGTCATTTTCCCTTACTAAATTGCTTAAATCTGTTCGTGTGCGAACAGACAATCTGCTTATCCGTTATCTGGCCAATTTGGTGGATTTGGTGGATTTGGTGGGTTAATTTGGTCGATTTGAAGTAAATCCACCAAATCCATCAAATTGATCAATTTTTGAAAAATTTGAAGGGTATAGTTATTGGAATCGATGGAATCGAACTTCATATAAGAATTCAAACTATTCCTTTCACGAATTAATAATTCACATAAGTTGTGAGACTACTGTCATGGTACGGGTAAAGACTTATATTGTACCATAAGGGTAGAAGAGCTATGGAAGAGTGAGGCCCTGCTTATAGGAAGTAGCGCACGCTAGTGGTCCATGCCTAAGGCACAAAGGCAACTACAGAACATGTAGTTGGCGCCGTGACAACTACATATAAAAAACAGGTAAAAACAAGACTATGAATTGTAAAACTACCTCCTTACGAATACTATACTTTGAGACTAGATCACTACCTTCTAGGACTACTATAAAACCTCCCGTATAATAAAATCCAATTTGAGGTCTTTTCCCATTTATCTCGTCTTTCTGGTTATCCTCCCCACTAGGAAAATCAACATTATCCCACTACATTTCCTCACCCCCTCACTCTTCACTATTCCACTCATCCGCCAACAGACCCCCGAATACTTTGTGACCCCATACGCACTCCCCCTTACCCTTTATCCCTGGGCTTGCACAGCTTCCATTATCGAGTTTCTAATTCGAGTATCTGCACAATTCCTCTCCCGTATTCCAATACAATCGCTCCTCCTTTTTCTTATATCTGCAATCGCAAGGGCGTCTTTTTGGATCTTTTTCCTTTTCGAGTTGACCCTCTACTTCGATTATTCCGGTCCAACGCTTTAGGTAGTGCAATCTCTAATACACTGCAGCTCTCTTCGATCGAATCATAGCAATTAGAGCACAACATTCTCTAACCTCTATCCACTCTTTTCAAGTATAAATTTTGATATTCACTTTGGGTATATTTACCTCCATATTCAAGAGGCTCTTCGTCGATATTGTCTTCCCCCGCTGTATCTGACAGATCTTCGATATCAGGGGTACTTCTCTGGAGGTCTTGGATAAGCTCGGTTTGCGAAGGTGAAGTCCTTGACAAGGTTGGTGGAGCGTTTGTTGGGCTTGGTGCAATACTCGATCTTTGTCCATCTGTACTTTCCGTATCCGAAAGGGGTGACAAATCTATTATAGGAGATATTGATCGCTTGTGATTTCTTCGTTCCCTTTCATCTCGCTGTATCCTGAAATCAGGAATTAAGCTCCTATTCTGACCAGGTGTCTTAAATGCATATTAGATTCAATATAAACAGCTAATTTTTATAACAAGACTTACTTCGTGGAAATCCGGTAGTGACCTGATTTCGTCGTCTTTTCTCTTTCATCAATACAAGTCTCTTCTCGTTACTCTGTTTATTCTGCATGATAGCAGTACAAACAACATCCACGAACTATAAGTTCTCGAAGTCTTCCAAATTGGGGAATTCATTTATAGTATCTTTCTGAATGTGCTGTTGAAGCGCAGGTGATAGGGATTTCCAGTTGAGTGAATTGTTTTGCTCTCGCATACATTTCAATTGATTTTGTATGTGAATCCAAAAGTGTATAAACATACTAGAATCATATGTATCTTTAAACTGCTAGGCGAGGCACCCTTCATTGTATCAAAAATTGCTTTAAAATCCATGATGGTCCTCTTTCTATATCCAGATACCGCTGTACTTGATATTAAGGTAGTAGGTGACCTATTAATATTCATATAATTAGAAAGGTGTTACAACGGATTAGTAACAAGCTGTAGAATCACCAACGTATAGGCTATAATGGTACTATAAGCCTCAGTGATTCAGCTGCAGTATACCGGGGGACG
>PHWZ01000781.1:0-11068 GCA_004379285.1 Botryotinia calthae
GGAAGAGTAAGGCCCTACTTATAGGAAGCAGGGCACGCTAGTGGTCTGTGCCTAAGGCACGAAGGAAACTACAGAACATGTAGTTGGCGCCGTGACAAATATCTTATTTCTATAGAGCAGCTGTACTCCTCTATTGTTTCCCGATATTGAAAAAAAAGACGACGAGTTTCCCTGAACTGCAAACACTTACACTTGTGCTTGCTATTGAGACAAAGCAAACAGTGAAAATAATCGATAGTTTGTTTAGGAAGACAATAACAATAACTATCGCTTCGGTCAAAAGTATAGCTGTGAATGTAACCCATACAGACCCAGTTGTCTTTCCAAATGCAATCCTTTTTTCGAATTGTTAGCTTCTTGGGTAATCTCCTGCTGGGAAACTGTTTCACTGTTAATGGAGAGCTTCTCTTGTTCGAATTCGCAACAAAAGGATGCATTGATTGATTGTATCCGAGATTCCTTTGCATATCCTTTTCCGTGATTGACTTGTTGTTTATATCAAAATTGAAGAAAGTAATTATCTCTATAAGCTTATCAGTATGCTTTGTAGTGTAATCTTCGACTCTATCGATAAAAGGATTATATAGATCCTTAAAACTCTGTTGCAACAAGCGATGGTAGGGATATATATATTAAGTATATCAAAGATCGATGCCGCTCTCGATCATTTCGTTTTCGTTTACATTTACAATATCAAATCAAATTTGAAACTGCTTATAAAAAAAAAGATTTATTTATTATAAGTATATTATAAAATCCTAAAAGACTTTTTCTTTTTATCCTTTTTCTTATTATTATCATTATTTTTATCTTTATTATTATCCTTATCCTTATCCTTGTCTACAACTAGCCGTTTGCTCTGAGTAACAGAAGATACATTTGATCTTCGTGTCGCACGCTATGGGACCTATCAAAACAAGCAAACGATACAAAAGTACACCAGGAAAATCTACCACCATATACATCAATTCCAATTGTTGCAATTGTGCAGGTGAAAGCTTATCCTTGCTGTTATGTCTTGGTGTTGACGTTATATTGCCGATGATATATAAATCCGAAATAAATAAAATAGGATCGATCCCTTTCGAAGGAATAGAGATTCAAGTGGGTTATATACTCGAAAGGATTAGACTATCGCTAAGCAACTCAACAACCTTCGCTGCACCATATACATCTTCCTATTGCGAAAAAGAAAAATCTATACATACATTTGTTTATCAGACCATTGCCTCTTACAACAATCTAACAACAAAATTGTAATCGATATTGAATAGCCTAAAATAAATAATTATGAAGCTCGAGGGCAAGCTTTTCAGAAGGGGGGGGTAGTATTACGAAACATCTTCGATCGCATTACGATTGCATGTACACTCAAAGAGTGCACATATGCGATCACGTATACATAGCCTGTATATAAAAACGCTCAAAAGCGATCGGATCGTAGTGCCTTAGTTTTAGATTCTAAGCATATTTTGTACCCTGCTCCAGCAGTTCTTCTAAGGCAAAGTGTGACAAAACTGAAAGAACCAATCAGATAATAGAAGTATATCTTAAATATTATATAAGTTATTGATAAAATAATTGAGTAGAATTATTACCTATAGTACAATTTGTATATAATATATCGAAAATGGAAATCACAAAGATAACATTAGCATATATTAACTTTGGATTTAATCCTCGAGTATATTAAACTTCAATATTACAAAAGGTAAATACTGAATTAGTAATAATACAAATCAAACAATTGAAGAATTTATAAAAAAAATTTATTCTTAATCTAAAATTTATATCATCTAAAACAGTAATCTATTATAATACAAAATATAATATGGAACCTACACTTAAAAAAAAGAATAAAATTTATTTACTACAACGAAACATCGAAATTAAAAGATCAAACAATAAATTCGATTACAAAAAACTAGGACTATTTAAGATTAACAAAATAATAAAAATAGTAAATTATCAATTGAAATTACTAAACACAATAAATATTCACTCAGTTTTCTGTATATCCTTACTCAAACCAACACCACCGGAAGCACCGAATATATTATTTACAAAAATTAAACCAATCAATCCGAACGCTATATACAATATAAAAACAATACTAGATTACAAGTATATTAGAAACAAAATCAAATACTTAATCAAATAATTAAACTACCTACATTCAGAAAATATATAGGAACTTAAAGAGGACCTCAGCTGCTCTAAGAAGCTGGAAATATTCCATCTGAAATACCTACACTTGTTAATAAAACATCAAATTCCGTTTCAAACAATTCAGGCAACAAAGGATCGAAGAACTCGAAGGAAGAAGAATCATTAGGAATAGATACAATATCAATATTTGATAGCCCTGCCTTAACATACTCTACTTCAATCCTTTTCTTTTCTAATCTTTCCTTTTCCTTTGTTTTATCTAATTCATTTATAATTTTCAAACCACAACGAATCAGTTTACTATTTCGAGTTCAAAGAAATTTATACTGTTTTTACAAACATATAAACCGAGTAGTAGTAACTGCTATCAGAAAAAAAGCTTTCTCTTTTTCTTTATCCAATTTCTTTTACACTTGTATCAAGCTATAAAGGTTGATAGCAAAAGAGCTAGAAACATTACACTTCATATTATAACGAATATATTTGTTGGAAATCACATGTGTAGCACGTGTGGCACGTACACACTATTATAAAACTCTTCCTTCCGAGCTTCCCGCTCTGTAGACTTCAGTTATATACAATATACAATATATTCTATCTTACCTTAAATACAACTTGCAAGTCTACTTATGAAAGATTATAAGAACTGTATAATAATAAGCTTCAATTCTACTTATTATTATATATTTACACCTCAATTCTCATACTTCGAATTCTGCTCACTTCTATCTTCTTTATTATAACCATCAAAACATTTGTTGATATAAAATGGAAAACAATTGTTATTTTCAATAATAATAATTGGATTGAATTCTATAACACTTTCGAAGATGTAATAATTGCATCTTCCTGTCTTGATATATGCACAAATGTCGAAATGATATTAGTTGGAAATTGTGATAATATTACTGATTGGAAAAAACAAAAGGGAATTGCAATTTCCATTTTAAATTATTACTTCACTCCCATTTATCGAACTCAGATTATGCCTCTTATAAAAGCAGGTAATCTTATAGACATATAAAAGAAAATCCTATCCTTCAATAAATCTTTTAATCATCAAAATACTGAAAATATTCGAAAATCATTTATACATAAGACTTTCGATTCTAATATCAAAACTATCCAAATCTTCCTTAATCGTTTACTCCATTTACAATATTTGATATCTACCTCAAAGAGTTCGATCTCTGATAAGGATATCTACACTTAATTCTTAAGCGTTCTTCCCAATACCTTTGTCTAACAACAACAATGAATCCTAGTTATCATTTTAAAGCTGGAATTACAAAAGGCGATTTGGACTTTACAACAAATGGAAAAAGTTCCTCGAATTGCTACCGTATTAGCTAATACTGTGAAAGGAGCTATTCGAGGATGTAGAACCGGGAGAGCTTGAGGTAGGGGGGGGAGAAATTGTAAAGGACATTTTGGAAATGGGAAGGACTCAACAGTTTCTTTTTCGAAACCGGATAGGGTTAACAAGGTTGTTATTTGAATCTATCTCTTCTGTAAAAAAAAAAATCATCTCTTGAAAAAGTGTACTGTCTTCAAGAATGCAAAAAGGGCTCAGTTTAGAATTAAGGATTTTAATAGTGATACTTATGCCCAAATAGTTATAGTAAATGAATATATTGATTCCATTTATCCTCCTATTGCAATACATGTATATCTTTTTAGTGACAAATGAATCCTAGATTCAGGTGCTTTTTATCATTTCATTGGTTTTATTGAAAATCTTTCAAATGTAGTATAATGGGGTACTGCAAGAAGAGTTAAGACTGTGAGTAATGAATATGCTTTAAGTATTGTATTCGAAATAGTGATTATCAGAAATCTTGTTTTAAATAATGTCTGGTATGTCAAGGATTTTCGAAACAATCATTTTATTTCAATCGGCACCCTTGCCGAAACGGGTCGAAAGATTATCTTCGAAGGGGATACAATGTTGTGCTGGAAGAATAAACAACTCGAAATAGCTGCCAGATATACGAACGGCAGTTATATCATTCGACAACCCTTTATTCAGCAAACCTATATAGCTGATTCGGACTCCGAATCCGGGGAAATCGATGTAGACAATGAAAAAGCCAAGATTGTACATTGTTGCCTTAGCCATTTCAATTACAATCAAATGGATAAATTTAAAAAGTCCTCAAATGGTCTGTATTATACCAAAAGAAAGAAGACTACCAGTCGAAAAGCTTGCGAGCTTTGTTTTGTAGGGAGGATGAGAGAACACTTTAACAAATAAATTGCGATTTGTATATTTATAAAACTACATCGTCTTTATATGGATCTTTCTGGAATACAAGAACTCTTCGAAAACGGAAACAGATATTTTCTAGTAGTTATCGATAATGCTATAAGATCTATATGGGTTATTTTCACAAAAGATAAGACAGCAGATGTTGTAGTACCTGCTTTAATGAATCTTATCAATTAGATTGAGCTAGAGTTTAACTCCAAAGCTGTAATTGTTAGAGTAGATAATGGAAAAGGTGAATTCGGAATATAGTTTTAATTGGAAATAGGAAAGAAAGGCCTGATATTCGAATCTTCACTTTTTGGAAAGTATTCAATGAATGGAGTTGCTGAAAAGAAAATTCAGGATATTGATGTAATAGCGAAATCGCTAATGAGTGAATCTGGTATTCAATCAAGTATATGGGAACTTATAATCAAGTATATTGTATACCTCAAGAACAAAGCTTTTACTAAAGTGTTACCCTATAGGGAAGCCGAACCACTTTCAATAGCCGCTACCTTATACAAGGTTATATATAGTAGACAATCTGATTTCAAAAAGCTTAGGATATTCGGTTGCAAGGCTTGGATCAAAAATCCTCAGTAATCAGATCAAATTACAAAGAAATTCGAGTTTAGGATATTCAAAGGAGATTATATTATAATCAGAATGGATGGAAATAATATTTATCGTTTTCTCAATCTCTTTTCAATGAAAATAATTAGAATAGTTAATATTGACTTTGATAAATACAAATATTCCTTTAAAGACCTTTTACAAGAGGTGCTTCCAGAATAGTCAGGGTTAGTGAAAAAGAGAAAAGCTTTTCCACAAAACAAAAAGAATCCTACAAAGAGAAGGGTATAATTGGTATAAGAAGATATATAAGAGATATATATCAATAAACAACAAACCGCTCAGACTCAAAATGAGTAACAAGTTCAAATCTATCCTTTGTTAATGCTACAACAGCAATAACTACAAACAATTGAGCCAACACAAAATACACAAACATTTCAATTATCAAAACAAAGAATACAAATAATTACAAAAATTTCAAAAACGAAACCTATTTCTACAACTATTTTAATCCAAAATATTTTAAACAAAGACTACAAGAAACAACTTAAAAAGATCTTTAACGATCAGGTTGTTCAATATATAACTACACTACACACTACCTCCACACATCCTGAAGATTTTCTAATCAACAGTTTTAATTCAATACTTGAAGAATCAATAGAGCTCGAAAACACTATACAAAAAAACACCCAAACATAAATAAAAACAATCAAAAGTGAATTGCAAAGTCTAAAAGATAATAGTACCTTCGAAATTCTATATAAAACTGTACCCGCAAACAGAAAGCTATTGAATAGCAAATACATTCTGAAAAACAAACTAGATTGTTTCAGCAAATTGGCTCGAAGAAAAGCACAACTAGTTGTAAAGGGATATCTTCAGAAATATGGAATAAACTTTCAAAAGATTTTCACTGACATAGCAAAGTATTCAACATTACACATTTTACTAATTAAAGCTACGGCAGAAAATCTTGAAATCGATAACATAAATATTGACACTGCATTTCTAAATAGAGAGCTAACGAATACAGAAATTCTAATAGAAGTCCCTAAATTCTTCGAGTTAGTCTTTTCCCAAATCAAAATAGAAGACAAATTATACCTCAAACTGAAAAAGTTATTTTACAAGCTAAAACAAATACCCAGAGTTTGGTAGAACATTATCCAAAGATTCATCAAAGAGATCAATCTCACTAAATCAATAGCTGATCCTAATCTTTTTATAAGAAAGGGAATATATATCCTACTATATATAAATAATTTACTAATAATAGAAAAACACACCAAGGTTAATTCGATGAAAAAGATGATTGGAAGTAAATGGAAATATAAAGACTTAGATGAAACTAATATATTTCTAAGTATCCAGATAAAACGAAATCGTTGATATAGATTCCTCAAAATCTATCAATCTATCTATACAAAAAAGATCCTTCAGAGATTCAATATTACCATTAATGCCAATACAAAAAACCTACCACTTCCCCTAAGTACAATTGTCCGGAATACTAACGGAAAAGAGTTTCTCAACGAAGACAACAAAACCTTATATCTCTCTATTATCGGCAGCACTATATATCTCTCGAATTGCATACAACCAGATATAGTATATACTATAGATCAATTAGCTCGTATCATACAAACACCAGAGGAAAATCATTTAATACTTACAAAACATTTGTTTCAATATCTTGCAAATACATTCTCGATCAATATAATCTACTCAAATAAACTAAATATACTTTTATACAAATATCGAATATATTCGAATACAACTTGAGAATCTTTAAAAAATAGGAAATCAATCCAAGGCATAGCTCTAATCAAATATAATAGAGTCGTAATATAATCTTCAACAAAACAAAAATCTACCTCTCTCTCCACAATGAAAACTGAAATCATAGCAGCAAATGAAGGAACCAAGGATATTGCATGGATGAAAAAGCTAGTTACAAACCTTGGAAAGTATTCTAAAATCGAATCATTTATTCCAACTCTATATTACAACAACGAAAGTGATATCGATTGAATACAAGAGAATAAGTTCCATAACAAAGCAAAACATATCGATATTCGATGGCATTACATTCGGAAGGATATAGTGGAGGCTAAAAGGCTTCATATCGTATGGATTCCCGGATCTAATCAAATTTGTCACGGGTTCAATATGCTTAGTCATATAGGTGCCTAAGGCACCCACATCCTATATAGTCGGCGCCCTTCCGACGTTTTCTTCCTCCTTTGTAGAATATCATATATTTTGCCTAGTATTTATCACATACATTGTAATACTTATCTTCTACACCGTGATAGTATATTCTACCCTACAAAAGAGTCTTGTTGCAGTAAAAGCAATCTGATTTTGAAAAGAAATTCTTTGTTTCTGTTTTCATTTGCTAAGGCAGGCCTTTTTATAGTCTTTATGATCTTTTGTGTTTCTTGTGCCTTTTCATTTTCGTCCTCGTTTTTGTCCTTGTTTTCGCCTTTGTTCTCGTCTATATCTCCATTTTACCCGTTTCTTCTATTATAATTGATACACCGAGTGCTTCAAGCACTGGCTCACCACCATCCGTTTCGCCTGAGATACTTAGAATCGAAATCAATAACACTTTTAATCAATGGCAATGGATTGTAGGAGAGCTATTTAGCTTTTAGGATTATGAATTCTATAATCCTTTTCTTTTATTGATATTAGTATAGGATTAGTAGGATTATTTTAACTATCTATGCAATGTTATTAATTGTATATTCGATTTAGTTTTTACTATTCAACAAGTATTCGAGCAAGGTTTGGCTACAAAACGTTTCCTCAAGACTGCTATAGAAAATCAATTAAACACTCAGCTTTAATTGATTCAATTGTTTCAATCTCAGTTTATATAGAACCCACCAAACGGCCTGGTCCAAGATGGGACCGGCCGATAACAAACTTCGAAGAACCCTAAGCCCTTTCGAGGGGAGAAGACAGGATTGATATCCTAATAAAAAAAATACACTGCCTGAAAGTAAGACTTACAAATCTACTAAACAATCGATCCAATTGTTTTCGATACAGAAAAAAAGAAGCTTTTATATTTAACTTCTCTTATTGATAGTCGTACACAACAAAAGAAATTGATTGATATAAATGATATCATCAATGGAATCTCGATCTATATTACTAGCGATTCCTTTCTTAGCAAACTCGATAAGCTTTATATCTCAATCGATGTAGTATACAAAGCCTCGATCCGATTTGATAAACTCAAGATGATCGACAAGATATCTTTTTCGGCTTTCTACATTCAATTAGAATATCTCGGTATAGTGTATCACAAGCAACCATGTGAGATAATTGCAGCAATGAAAACGAAAGTCTCCTATAATCTCCAACGATTACTTATACAAGATTCCAATCCTTGTTCCCTTACCGATGTCGATGGCTGGAAGCAGAAGTTTGAAGTTTGGAGTCAGAATCTATGGGAGAATGAGCACCTTTTGGGATCAAAAATGAATTCGAGTTTCACACAATCCTATACACCCTCGATCAGTACATCAGCCGTTGTATCAGCATCATCTGGTTCTATGGATCTCGATGCTTTCAAAACATGAGATCAATAATGAGAAGAGGAATGTCGATTTGGTCTCTGCCATTATTGTAAGAAACCTGGTTACTTAGTATGGGATTGTGATATCAAAAAATAAGTAGATGGATAACGAGTAGTTAGAGGAGGTTCCGGATTTGTAGGCTCTCGAGGAGGTTTCGGCAGTCGCGGCTTGTATCGAGGTGTTCCCGCTAATCGAAGCAACCAATACTTTAATAATTGGAGTGGATCTTATAATCGAAATGATCTCTAGGAATACAGTTCTCGGGGTAGTTATAACAACAATAACAATTCTAATACTACATTCTATTCTAAGCAACAATTAAATATGTTTTAGGGATTCGTTGAAACCGAATCCTTAGCACTTTTGGAAAGTGTATTTAACACTTTACCCCACGATATATTAATATCTTCAATCAATGATTACTTGGGAAAAACCCAATCTCCATACTAAGTTGTTTGTGGAGATCTCCAAGGGATATTGAATGGATAAGACGAACTATAGTTAGCAAAGAGTTTTTGCAGCTTAGCATTATAGATAGCAAATCTCTACTTGTTAAAACCATTATGTTCCTAGTGTATAAATCTTTTTTTGATATGATTAGTCTGATTGATAGTGGATGTTTCGGAAAAGTGTTCGCTGATTGTTCTTTTGTTATTAATTATAAGATACATATTTAAACTCTGTCTTATCGAAGAGAGCTTTGTTTAGTAGATGGCAAAGTTGTAGATATTATTATTGAATATTTCATTATGAATATAGCTATGGGATTATATTGTGAAACCTGGTTGTTTATTGTTATCAAATTATTTTCCGATATATTGGTCATCTTTGGCTTACTATGGCTCCAATGTTATAACCCGTATATAGACTGGTTGAATATGACTCTCTTCTTTATATTATTCTATTGTGCTATGCAATGTTGTCTTTGAGATGTATTGTATGCCGTTTAGGCATCGACGATCCATTTATTACGATTAACAATAGATCTGTTAGTGGTTCAGGAACAGTTTCAGATAGAAAAAGTTTTGGATGTATTATTGTTTGTTAAGGAATTTCTTGAGAAGGTTTATCGATTGCTATATGTGGAAGACTGGTTTGAGGAGGACGAGGGATATGAGTTTGTTGTTAGTGGAAACGAATTAGATATTGAAATAATGTTTATATTAGGTATGAATTATTATTGTATAAGAATTTGTAATAGAGGTTTCTGTATACAAGTTTAGATGATAGGTAATCGTGTTAGTATTCGCTTAGCTCCAATCAAAAAAACGATTGGATTCTGTTGTTAGAGATCGAATTTGTGATGGGATTCGCTATTATTATTTTTTGTCCCGATATTAGTTATATATATGTTAATAGAAAGCCTTGATATGAATGATATTCGTTGGCTTCAGGCTATTAGTTTTGTTTTCTTTTGTTAATAAGATAATATCTATGCAATCTGATTTATTTGAGATAAGCTGGATCAATTCGCTTTTAAGAAACCAATCATTCTAAGAACAGCCTTTCTATCGGATTCTGTTAACCTCGAAGATCAGGAATACAAGAGCATCCTATAGGGCGATAGGGATCTTTACAAAACCCTTTTGTAATTACCCTTATATCTATACAATTTTATACTCGACTACTACAAGCCAATCTATTTACAACAAATCTCAGAAACGGATATCTCCAAATTTCTCATAGAAAAACCCAAACTCAGTAATATCGAAATACAAAAAAAGCTTCCTAACTGATTACAAGACAAGCTGTCTACATTCCTTCCCCAAAATGTCGACATTCTTTTACTACAACAAGTCTGGAATTACAAGATTGAACTAATACTTGGAAAAGAGTTCTCTTACTTTAAGAATCAACTATTATTATTACTAGAATTAAAGGTGATTTGTAAATAGATCGATAACAACCTAAGTAAAAGATTCATTTGTAAATTAAAATCTCGTAGCGCCGCACCTTTACTCCTAACTACAAAACCAGATGATGGAATACGAATCTACTAGAATTATCGTAGATTAAACAATGTAATAATAAAAAATCGATACTTCCTACATATTGTACGTGAAACTTTAGATGTTTTTTGTAATACTAAAGTTTATACAAAACTCAACATTATCACCGCCTTCAATAAAATGCGTATCGCGGAAGATAACGAATAGAAGATAGCTTTTATTACCCGTTTCGGACTCTTAGAATTCCTGGTTATGTCATTCGGCCTCTGCAATGCCCCTGCCTCTTTCCAGTACTATATCAATCACACCCTGTTCAACAAACTCGACAAGTACTGCATTGCGTACTTAGACAACGTCTTTATTTACTCTGCGAATATCTCCAAACACAGAGATCACATTCGAAATATAGTCCAGAAGCTTTCTGACGCTAACCTTCAAATTGATATCAACAAATGCGAATTCGAAACTATATCGAATCGATACCTGGGATTGATCATCACGACAAAGGGGATACAAATGGATCCAGAAAA
>PHWZ01000782.1:0-11061 GCA_004379285.1 Botryotinia calthae
CTAAACGCAAACCGGGCTCATAACTGAGGTGCTAAAAGCGATATCACCAATAGCTCTAAGCTAATTGGGCTTATATAGTAGATTACTGAAATCATCACACAACCCTAACACAAATCATTACTAATACCAAAATACACAAAAGACTCCCCCAGAACCCAAACATTTTACCCCCACTGAGCACTCCATCACCACTACACCATTCAACAGAATCGATCAAAACCCCACAGAACATTCGACAAGAAATGAATGATATAAAATTCCTTACAACCAATAGCTTTATTCAATTCTATAAAAGCCGGGAGGCCTATATTATAAGATTAACCTAGAATGAGTTGGATAAAGTATATGAACTATACCAGATAATAACAAATAACCCAATCCAATTACGCTGCAGCATTGCAAAAAACGATATCGAAAAGTTTATAAAAAAAATTGATCGGCTAATGCTAATTATAACAAAAATCTTAAGCAAACTATTACCTTAGTTTTGTAACCTATTCGCTGGCTTCCTACCTTTTCTTGCCAACGAACTCCTATTACAATAATCCTAGAATTACAAAATCGAAATTATATCAAAGGAAAAGCTTTTATATAATAAAAACCACCCAATATCTTTAACCGAATTCTAAATCATTTGCAAATAATTCGATAATAATTTAAACAAAGGATTTGTTTGTGAATCCCGTTCCCGATCGGCTGCCCTTCTCCTTCTAGCTGTAAAGCCTGGGGGAGGTGTTCGAATCTACCAAGACTACTACGGCCTGAACAATATTATTATCAAGAATCGCTACCCTCTATTATTGATTAAAGAAACCCTTGATGCCTTATGTTATATTAAAATCTATATCAAGTTGGATATCATTACTGTATTCAATAAACTTCGAATCGCAAAGGACCACAAATGGAAGATTACTTTCACAATTTGTTTTGATTTATTTAAATCCTTAATAATACTATTCAGGTTTTATAATACCCTTATCTCATTTCAGAATTATATCAACTATATCTTTTTCAATTTTCTAAATAAGAATTGTACAACTTATTTAAACGATATTCTAATCTATTCTAAAAATATTGCAAATCACCGAAAACAAATCCACAAGATCATCCAAAAACTTATCAATACTGGATTACAAATTGATATCGAAAAATGCGAATTCGAAACAAAAAAAACGAAATACCTTAATCTAATTATCACACCCAAAGATATCGAAATAAACTCCAACAAAGTAAAAACTATTTTTGAATGAAAGCTATTAATTAAACTAAAAGACCTTCAACGTTTTCTAAGATTCTCTAACTTTTATTAATACTTCATTTGAGATTTTTTTAAATTTATAAAACCTTTAAATCATTTATTAAAAAAAAATAATATATAAAATTAAACAACTAATTAAGAAAACGCTTTCGAAAATCTGAAATACATTTTCACCTCTATTCCAATCCTAGCAATATTCGATTATCACTGCTGTATAGTTGTCGAAACAGATGTATCCGATTGAATTGTAGGAGGAGTACTTTTACAATATAATAATAAGAATCGTCTCCGCCCGGTTGTATACTTCTCTTCGAAATATAATACTATCGAATATAATTATGAGATCTATGATAAAGAGCTGCTAGCTATTATCAAATCCCTAAAGGAATGGAAACCCAAACTATATAGAATCTAAGAACTATTCGAGATTATTATTGATTACAAGAACCTCGAATACTTTATATCAACAAAGATACTAAATCAATGATAAATTAGATAGGCCGAATTTCTGTTTGACTTTAACTTTCGAATTATATATCGATCCGGTTACAAAGTGGTTCGTTTTGATGTGCTGAGCAGAAAGGCAGAGGATTGTTCAGTTTATATTGATTCCAATAATGATCGAATTAAAAATCGCTTATAGATATTATTTTCGAAAAAAGTATTCGATATTGTTATATTTAAAGATATCATTTAATAAGTAAATAGTGATATCGATTTTATAATTGTTTTTATAAGTATGATCATCTCCGATACTGAAAAGCCAATTGATGATTTGATTGACAAAGTATACAAATCATCCGAGCTAATTATCATCATGTATAAAACAATACAGAACCTAGCTTTTCGTTATTGATTATTATCTATTCGAAAAGACCTTTGAATTGTTTTTCAAGATTATAAATTTATTAATAATAGAATCTTCTATTATAACCATCTTTTTGTTCCTCCTTTTATCAAACTTTGTATTCAAATTATCTATCGAATATATTCAACCAGCTCTGCTAGACACTTTAGTCAAATCAAAACTATCGATCTGGTTTCCCGCATTTACTAGTAGCCTAATATGTCAAGGGAAATCGAAACCTATGTACAAGCCTACCAACTCTGTTTCCGAACTAAAGCCTCTCGCCTTGCCACACCCGGATTTCTAAAACCTCTATCAATACCGTTCCATCCCTAATCCAATATCTTTATCAATTATATTACACTGTTATCTATCAGCGAATACTATAGCAAAAAATATCAATATATTATTACCATTGTTTATCGCTTAACAAAAATACATTACTTTATCCCAACCACAGGTCTATCTGTAAAGAAACTCGTAAATCGATTTGTTGAAAAAATCTATTACTTATATAGTACATTTAATAATATAATATCTAATAAAGGTTTGCAATTCGTATCAGAATTTTAGAAATATCTATCCAAACAACTATCAATCACTCTAAAACGATCTTTTTTGTTCTACCCCGAAACCAACGGCCAAACAAAAAGAATCAATACCATAATAAAACAATATCTCAAAACTTTTATAAATTTCCACCAGAACGATTGGTACAATTAACTCCCACTCACAGAATTCGCATTCAATAATATAACCTCGGAAACTACCAGTGTCTCCCCATTCTTTGTTAACTACAGCTTCCACCCATACCTCGATATCAAACCCTCATCGCCTGTGCCTCCGAATATATCAAATCAAAGAAAATGTGAATTCCTAAAAGCCAACGAAATCGCTAATCGATTCGATTTTATCCTAACAAAACTGAAAGCTCTAACCATACAATCTATTCAAAAGTATAAGGACTATACAAATAGGACCTACACAAACGCCCCTTTATACAAAGAAAGCAACAAGATTTAGATTAATACAAAAAATATAAAAACAAACCATCTAATAAAGAAAAACAATGATAAATGGAATAACCCATATATCATTCTAAAGATTTACAAACGAACTTATCTATTTCAACTCCCTACCAACTTTAAAATCTTCCTAGTATTTCACAATTCATTGTTCCGACTACTTCACCGCTCACAGGAATTAACTGGTTAGAAAACAATCAACGAAGTTGAATCCCGTCAAAACCAAGGCCGAATCCTTGAAAGAAATAACAAAACAAATAAAAAAAAACCAAACAATAGAAATTTGATAAACTCTTAGATTACTATAACTAGAATGAGGTGAATATAGTAATATTTATAGGAAGAATTGATTGATCTGATTGTCTTCTACCTATTGCCAGATGGTAGTATATATAGTGCTTTTTGATATCTTGTGGAGCCTTCACGGGCCCGAAAGAGTCCCGGTTCTAATCTACATTATGTACTTGCTTAGTCAGGCTGTAGTTACCAGGTCCGGTTGGTACAATCCGTACCCCACATTCTTTATATACCTCCTACTTCTACTATCCCCGCACATTGAAGTATAAAAATAAGACTTAAAATTGATGCGTGCTTTGTGTTTGCAATTATTATCTTGATAATTCTTTTGTTATGGATAGTACGTCGAGCGTTGCGGATTGATACCGCTACCCGTCGTTTCCATGGAAAATCCTGTTGTTTATCTTGTACGCCACAAAGTTGCGCATATATACGGCATTTACCGCTCGTTTGCGTTCAATTACACCCCGGTTGTTATGTAAGCAGATTGTCGATCCCAATTTTCTTTTAAATGCTGTCGCATTATATTATTGTTGTAGCCTGTATTTGCAAACAAAATGTGATCGTATCCTTCTCTTCGACAATTCTCGTTGTGCGAGTATCTGCGATCTTTGTTTTCAATAGAATCTGAGGGAATTGTGGCGCCGGAGTGGTAAACAATGGAAGTTATGAGCAGCTTTTCCGGATCACTCGAGGTGGCATATAATGGCCGATTTTCCCTTCTTACTTGACATTGATTTCCTCGATATCAAAACACTCTACTCTTATGTCGATTCCTTACAAATCATCTCCACTTATCAGTGCAGTGGTAATTTCCCTCCTCTCAAAGCTTTCCCTTTATACCCTACTGGTGCTAACTTTCAATCTTCCAGAAACCGAAAACACTTTGCTCTCAATCGATTTCTCTTTCTTCCTCCAAGGCCATAAATGCCGGTATGTCTATAGTCAACGCTGATTGTGGTAAGGTTCCACGCGTTCGCGAAACAACTTCTCTATCGGACGGTTCTTATCCAAACAAGGATGCATCGCTTGATGGTGATCACCCAGATGGTAGTGATGTCAATGCTCTTGAGGATGATGACGATAATCTTCTGTCTTTCGAAAACGAGCTTGATGAAAAGTATTATCTTTTTTTAGAAGCTAAACGCTTTTTAGAAAGGGTAACTAAGACTCCTATCATCAAATCCGGTCAAATTATCGAGCTTTCCAGTTCCGGCTTCGAATATAAGGGAAGGAAGTCTGTTGGTTTTAAAAAGAAGAGAAAGTCCAAGTCCTTCAAGTGAATCTGTTTTTATTTGCTGTTTATATTGTATCTAATTTTTCCTAGATTCGATATTACAAACGATGTGATTTGCCTTCCTTGCTTCAAGCGATTGTTATTGAAAAAGCCTTCGGACTATATTGGCTGTATGAATTCAGTTGTGTGTAAGAATTGTTGGGACTATAAGACGATCTGTTTGTGGAATTCTTATAAGTATTTTGAAAAGAAACTTATAGAGATTAAGTGCAATGTCAATATCGATCGGGTTGGTTTGGTTGAATATTGGAACTTTGTGGAAGAAGCTCGGTTCTTGCTTTTTTTGTTGGATGGTATAAAGGATGTTAGAGAGGTGTATGCCAAACTGGCTGTATTTGTTGTTAGATTAGAGAGCGCCTCTGGCTACAAGGTAGTTATGGGTAATCTCTGGGAGAATATGGTTGCTCCGTTTTTGGTGAAGTTTTTTTTGTTATTGGCTTCGAAGAAAGTTCTTTCTTTTCGGGAACCTTTCACTCTTTAGGTTCGGGTTGGAAATCCCTTCTCGGATCAAGTCAGTTCAACATTTGCTGGTCGGCCATTTCGTTTTGTTGTTGTTCCTTTTTCTTTTTTTCGCCGCTCTCATCAAATTCTATGCCACTCGCTTTCTGTTTCTAGGGTTACCGTTTCTAATCCCTTTTCGATCTTCTTTTGGTTGCTTTTTGTTTGGATCCGAAACTTTCTTTTTCGAGTGTACTCCAACACGTTTATATTTTATGCTCTTTTTGTTTGGGCGTTTTATTTGGTGTTTATTCATTTTGTCGCTTTTATCGATTTCTGTGATACTTCTTTGGTTTATTCTCTATTTGTAGTATATCTTTGTACTATTCCGATTCGGGTAATGTCTGCTGTAACAAAGGATTTTGATGAGTTGTGAATGAATGCTTTCCGGGTGCGATTGGAGGTTTTCTGGGATTTGTATTTTTAGACAAATGAAATATTAGTTTACTTATAATGATAATATAATTATAAACAAAGGAAATAAATGATGAAAAGATGAGTATGTATAGTCGATTTCTTTATATCTGCCTGGCAGGTATAACAAGTGTTGTCAGGTCTGGTATGTTTCAGTCAATTTTTTCAAGTTGTTTTCGAAGGTCTTGATAGTTTAACAGGGATCGAAAGTATTCGAATTTTTGTTGGGTTAGTGCTTTTGTCAATCCGTTGGCTGGCATTTTATTTGTAGGTATATAAGTGATAATGAAGCTTCCTTTGGAGTATTCTTGTTGTAACTATATATTCTGAATATCGATATGTCGTAGTCTTGTTCGGATTCGTTGGTTCTTTTTTGCTATCAGGTGGATGGTTTGTTGGTTATTATAGAAGATCTGTATAGGTGCAATGTTTATCTATATCTTTTTGAAATATCTTTTGAAAGCCATAACCTCTTTAATAGTTTTTTCGATATCGAAGAATTCCGCTTTCATTGTTGAAGTGGTTACTGTATCCTATCGGGAAGCTTTCTATATCACTAATCCTTCACATATTGAGATTGTATACCCTTGAAATAACTGTTTGGTTTTTAAGTTATCAACAAAGGAGGCATCGGATGCTATAATATATTGTATTATACTGTTTCCATTTTCGGTGTATTCGATCGATAAGAATCTAATACTCTAAAGATATACTATTGCCTTTCTTGTAGTGACTAAATAGAATAGATTGGGGTTTCTCAAGAACTGCGAAAGTTTGTTAGCGGCAAATGCAGTATCAGCTCGGATTATAATAGTTGAGTAAAGAATAGATCCGACGAGTTCCTGAAAGTGTTTGGTATTCTTTGTGGATGTTTGCCCTTTGTATTTCATTAGGTCATAACAGGATAGAGGAGTTGCCGGATACTTTTCTTTTGAAAGATTAAATTTCTTTGCTATTTTTTTGATATAAATATTGTAAGTCAGTTATAGCTTCTTCAGTTTTCTATTTCTTATTACCCTAATACCTAAAAACCACTTAATATCGCCCAACTCCTTCAATACATAATGATATCCGAGTCTGATCATCATCTGACGGGCTTCTACTTCATCCTTCTTTGTATACACTACCAGGTAGTCATCTACAAAGAAAAGCAATCTCACTCTCCTATCGTTTGTATAATAAACACATAGGTTTTCTCTGCTTCCTTTCAAGCCCAAATTTTTCAGTTTTGATGTGAATTCTCCATACCACAGCGCTGCGGAGTCCTTGAGTTTATATAATGCCTGGTCGATTTCGACAACCATTCCAGATTGCCTGAAGCCGTCCGATAAAAAGTATACAACTGGTTCGAATATATTCGGTCTGGATGCATTTATATACACATTTACTACATCAAACTGCTTCACTTCCAAATCTTTCTACACAACGAGTGCTATCATTGTCCGAAATGATGCTATTGTCAATGTGGCTGCAAAGGTGGTTTCAATAGTTGAAGTGTTTTGCAAATCCCTATATACTATTAATCTAGCCTTACATCTTTCTAGATATTCATTAGAATCCGACTTGTAATTGTATACTCATTTGAAAGGCAACGGATACATTCGGGCCTCCGATCTCTTGATAACCCTTCAGCAATTCATACCCTCGAATCTTCTAATTTCTATTTCCATTATATATCTGAAATGCAATCCGAAAGTATGTTTCTCGAAATCTGTATATTTCATAAACTTCTTGGATAATAATGTTATATGCATATGCGGGGTAAATGAAACTTTACTCGAATCCAAAAAGTCCTCTTTTAACACCGAAATAAAATCAACTAAAGATCTAGAGTTTGACACTCTAGGTACGACACCTAATCGTTTCTTTCCGAATTGTCTTATAGCCGACACAATAATCGAATGCGTCGCTATTGGTACCTCATCTTTTGAGTTAACTTTATCCCCAAGCATCTGTTCAAACTGATCAGACATAATAGTACTGTCGAAGATTACCACAAAAAACATTACTCTATCCTTACTCAACTTTTACAAAAGCAATCCTGCATAAGAGTTTCCTCTCTTGATCGCATCTAAACAATCACCTAACTTACTCTCTTCTTTTCCAAAATCCAAAAGTTTTAAATCCGAAATGACTGCTATATTCTCATTTGTTGTTGCATTGATAATAAAATTGACCATAGGGTCAGCTCTTCCCTCCTTCACAGCATTACAAATGGCTTTCGCCTTTGCTTTACCTTCAACTACCGTTTGGGTTTTAGTTCGAGCCCTTTCGATTGATTGAAAAGATATAACAAGTATTCTTCTACAAGCAACTAATTTCTAATATACAATTTCCGATTCCAAACTTTTATCGTTAAATGAAAGAATAAATGAATCATAAACTACTAGCGGTAACTCTACAACTAAACGATTAGAGATATCCAAATAATGAAAGGTTTGCCCTTCCTCCCCCTATTCCCGTTTGTCATCCCAAATTATCGAAGGTTTGTGTTTTGATGGTTGTGAGATAACCCTCCTCTCTATCGACTCAACCCAGCCGGTGTCGGTGGACTCTGGAATCTGCTAGAATATCATCAATCCTATTAAAGATACTTATACCTTTCCTATCTCCAAATTCTACCTCTCGTTAGAAGCAAACTCCTGAATAAATAAAGCACCCTCTATTTCCAAATCTATTAATTCTTTTTTTAAATCATTAAAGATTCTGTTGTATTCGTATTCCATTATAAAGGCTTTCTCTTCCATTTCGTTGCTTTCTAATAATTCAATGACATATTTTATGATGTCAATGCTGATCCTATTATCAAAATCGCTAATTGGTGAAAAGAAGATCTCCTCATCAAATGTAATGTTCCTTATCGTAATAACTTGGTTGAGTTGCGGAATTCAAATGTAATATATATTCTTGTTTATATAGCCTACAAGATATCCAATGGAGCCGCATAAACGAATTTTGAATGACTTTGTATATCTCCCGGCTTTTCTATCCTTTATAAAAGAATAAGTTCTGCATCTGTATATATAAATACTACTCCAATCTGATTTCAAATCGGAAGTAATTTTTCGAATGATTTCGAAATCATAATGTCTGAAGTATCTATGAAACTATAAATCCAAGTTCTCATTCGGGGATTTCCATCCTGATGCTTTCGAAGGACTTATATTGTATAGATATGTAGCAACTAATGTATACTCTAGCCATAATATCAAAGGAAGACCGGCTCCCTCCCACATTGCAATCGCTTTCACATATACTTCTTGTCCTACTCTCTCGATACTACCATTTGACTTATAGGTATAGGTGGGGGTGAGCTCAAGATCTATTCCTTGTTTTTGTACCCATCTTTGATATTCCGTTTCTCTATTAATACCAATAACTAACATATCGTTGTTGTGATATAGAATGCAGATTGATAGCCCATATTGCCTCTTTACAAATGCATCAAAATCCCGAATGGTTCCGTAAACATACGTAAGGGTTTTCTATAGTAAAAAAAAAACAAAGATCTTTTTGCTAAACTCATCCTTGATTAATAATAACCAAAACAACCCATCATACCCAATCTCGAAATCGAAAAGATCCCACGAGATTCTCCAAAAGAATCTAACTGATAACCGTAAGCTTGGCTAGCGAGATATCACTTGTTTCGCATATACTGTCGCGCAATATACGCATTTGATACAAGGTATTCCCATGATCTTCACATTTCTCACCAAGTGAACCAAATGTTCCAACACTTCCTAACCCAGATAACCTGCACACCAGTGCCAGAGATCACTTGAGTCACTTCTTGACCTTAAGTACTCTCCTTTTTGCTACCTAAGCCGTTTTGACACTTTTCTCATTATTGTCGAATACATTAGGGTACCGATCGGACTACTTGGGATTCTAGAAGAAAACAAATAAGAGTATAAAGACTTATATTCAAAAAAAATAACTACAAATTTCCGCTCCAGCTTCTTAACAATTTTACTCTTCTCCAGAGTCTTTCCCTCCCTCAACATACAATCCAATCCACAATACCAAATCCCCGTTTTGCTGAGCGCTGCCTCAAAGATAATGTTTACATTGAAACCATGAACATAGGCAACATTCTTCAATATCAAGCTCCTTGTGTTCGGTCCCGAACTACCTCCGAGACAGTTCTCAATCACTCTCGTCCCGTAACCTTCGATCGGAAGCGAAGAAAAGCCGACGTAAACCTGTCTACCCTCTTCTGCTTTCTTATAGGACCCTTCCACAAACATTGATCTATTATTGACAACATGTATAGCACCACAATTGTCCATAAGAGTGGATACCGAAAGTAAATGTACTGTTAGATTAAGAGTGAAGTAAACATTGAGAAGTGAAGCTTCCACTTCGAACATGCCTGGATCCAAAATAGCTGCGACGACATTCGACTCATGCTTGGTTGTAGAGGAGGATCGGAGTTTTCTTTCCTCTTCTTTAGTATGAATCTTCAGCTATTCCAATTCTCTCCAGGCTGCACAATCGTCCTTGAATTTGTTTGTCCAAACTCTATCGAATATATCCTTCACATCCTAATTGGTGAATTTACCGACAATGGACTCCGTACTTGATTCTGTAAACGCTTTCTCTAGTCGACAACAGCTCATGCTTATTTATCTATACAATCTACTATTAGGTTTGATATATAGACATTGTTTATTTAAAATTCCTCTGGTTGTTTGCCTTTGGATTACCGAATATTGTTTTACACTACTTCTACTTTTCTCTTTAGATACCAAACCTTGAAAGAAAGTAACCGTTATTACGCCGAAAATGTCCCCATATTTCTATAGAGACTTGATCTCTTTGTTTTCAAACTGTAATATTACAATATCTCAAAATTCCCCATTTATTTAATCAGAAGCAAACCTTATTGTGACTACTGACAAGAATGACTCGACCGCTAATATGCCATCGATTTCCGGAATACTATACTTTCTTGCTCGGTAGTGAGCTTCCGTCCACTCTTGGTGCCACTTGACAGCCGATATACGAATGTATTTAGCTTCCTCGATCACTTTGATATAATTGAGGCATACTAACTTTTATGTTTCGTTACCGAGTGATTGGAGTTCCTTTTGCAGCACTATCACCAGAGCTCTTACAAAATAAGAACCTTCATTAACAATAGATATATTTTGTACTCTTACTAATATAGCAGCAAATATAGAACCAACGATCCATGTTTTGATAGCATCGCACTCTTTCTTGTCCTTGTTCCATTCGTCCAGCTTAATCTTGAAGGATTGAAGAGAGGTATTCCACAGTGAAAGGAACCATTTTTATTTCTCCAGGTACTCCTTATATACTGTAGAGTTAGCTGCAATCAGTGCTGCTCTCTCTACTGCGCTGTCTTGAGAGGTTGGAGTCAGGGTACCTTCCTCTGGCGCGGGATCGGGCACGAATGGGT
>PHWZ01000783.1:0-11042 GCA_004379285.1 Botryotinia calthae
CTCGTTGGGTTTCAAGATTGCGTTTCTCGGTCTCCCAGTTCTCAATATCATCATCGTATAGGCGTTCAGGTTTCATAGGTCGCGAGGACTTTGCGGCAGTGCACAATATGCTCGGGGGACTTGAATGCACCGCATGAGCAATGGATCGTAGCTTCCTCGTGTTTAAATCGTCGGTAGTAGCTTTCGAAGTCGCTATATGCTGAGCGGATCGTTAGCATGTAGTGGAGAATCGCTCGGGGAAGTTCTAGTTCTTTAGGGTATTTGTTTGTGCTTTTTGGGTCCCATTTCTGATACTGTTTGGAGAGCGTTGGTTTCTGTTTGATCTACTATACCTGTGCTGCCGATTCTATAGCGGTTTTTGTTATAGAATGGATACCGCTTGTTGTAGGTCGGTTTGTATGTTTTGAGGCTGATCTTTTTGTCCCTTTATCAGTGAGTGCGTTTGCTCGCTCATTCTCTTCGATTTCTGTATGGCCTGGCGACTATTTGATCTGGATCGAGTGTGTTTGTATTAGTTTGTGATATTTGAGGAAAGCCTATTGCGATGTAGTAGAGGTTGTGCCTCTTATTCCCTATATCATTGATGTGCTATTGATGCATATATAGATTTCCATTTGTTTTATGCTAGTGATATTTCTGATTGCTGTTTGGAGGCCTCGGTATGCCCTGATTGCTTCTGCGTCGAATATATGAGAGTTGTGGTGCAGTCCACCGCTTCCTTCGTGTACTACATTCTGTCCTCTGTATATAACAAATCCGTATCCTACTCGCCTACCGTCTTTGTCGGTCTGTTCCGATACATCTGAGAAGATGGTAATCTGATCGTGTGTGCGCTTGCTCCACCACTCTTGGAATTGCTCGGCTGCTGCCTCTTTCGTAAGGCCTCTTGTGGGATTCGTTCGGCACCATGGTGTGTAATGGGGCTCTGCTAGAATCGTATCCTTGATTCGAGGGAGGCACTGGCTGATCACCTGGACCTTTGTTCTGGTCGGCTGTAATTGGCCTTCCCTTCTGTTGGAGGAGTAGGTGGCTCTTATCTCTCGGTGATATAGAGGGTGTTTTGGGTTAATAGTTTGAGCGCGGAGGGCTGCTTTCTATTTTATTTGTTCTAGTGTTACTTCTGTAGATGGGAGAGCGTTGTCTTTTATTATTATTGAGTTCGGGGTTGTTTGCTAGACTGGGAGGACTTCTCTGATTGCTATTCGTAGGACTTTATTGATAGTAAGAATTGCTTTTTCTAATCGAGCGTTTATTACTATTGGTGTCTTGTTTCGGTGCTGTCTGGTGATTCTTGTTTGTCCTGTATACTACACTTCTGATTTGTAGAATAGGGCTGGGTATAGGCAAGTGATCATTGCTTTCTGTAGGGATGCTGCTAGGGGTCCGTTTGTGGTCCGGGCTAGCCCTTGAATGTGGTAGGCCAATTTCCGGCTTTTGGCTGCTCGCGTTTCGATATACTGTTTGAATGTGAGCTTGCGATCAAACCACACGCCTAGCCACCGTAAGGCCGATCCTGATGCGATCGGAGAGATGGTGCAATCGCAGTTTATTTCGTATACCAGATTGGTGGAATGCTTGTACTGTATTATATGAATCATCTTTATTTTTTCCGATACAAAGATTATCTTGTTCCTAGCTCCCCAGCAGAATATGTTTTTCACATCTCTTGCTAGTAGTGTAACGTTTTGTTGGACGCTTGCTGATGATCGGTATAGACAGATATCGTCTGCGTATCCGAATCGGAGTTTAGGGTCTTGTTGGAATAGCTCTACAAGGTAAAGCATATACAGAACTGGCGAGAGAGGTGAGCCTTGTAGGGTACCGCATTCCATTACGCTATAGTCGGTTATTGCTTCATTAAGTCTAACTCTGAGTTGCCTTTGGGATAGAAAGGAATCGATCAGAGCGATTAGGTTCTGTGGGAACCCCTGTCCCCTCATTCGCTTTAGGAGTCTGTTTTTAAGTAGAGCATCGAATGCTCCTTGTACATCCAGTGTAACCATTGTGATCTCGTGACCTTTGTTGAATGCCACTTCTGCATCGTAGGCGAACGACGCTACCAGATCCATAGCCGATCATTTCGGTAGGGCTCCGCAATGCTGCGGGCTGAGTATTTCTTGTGTCAGAGCTATCCACGCTAGACGCCTTGCTATGATTCTTTCGAGGCCCTTCCCTATACAGGAGAGAAGAGCGATAGGCTGCTATAAGCGTGGGGAGGTTCGATCTGTTTTTTCTACCTTTGGTAGTATAACTACCTCCGCCTGCTTTTATGCTGTAGGGAAGTGATTGAGCTGTAAGCATTTATTGAAGATGGTGTGTAAAACTGGGCCTATTTCCGTCCAGGTAGCTTTCAGCAGTCTTACTGTGATTCGGTCTGTCCCCGGGGATGTGTTCGAGACCCCTATGGTATTATATTCCACTTCCTTTATAGAGATGGGCTCCCCCCAGGGTAGTTTTTCACCTCTTTAATTTTGTTCGAAGTTCGGGAGATCATTAGTAGCTTTGAAGTGTTACAGAATCTCCAAACGAAGTAGCTCGGCTTTTTCCTTATCCAAAGTGGCTGTGAGTTTGCCTACTATAATCGGAGGGGAGCGGTATGCAGGACTCAGATCGTGCTATCCGATCACTCTATACAGGTCTCGATCGGATTTTATTTCATTAAGGAATTTCCTCCAATATTCTCTTTTGGCTTGTCTTATACATGATAGGAATGCTTTGCACTCTATAGAGTAGTCACCGTTGGTTGTGCGGTTCCGGAGGTATATATCCCGGGCAATCGTATAGTCGGGTATCCATTATGGGGCTGATTTTCCTGTCTTCCGATCCGATCTTCCTATCGTTCTGATTACCTGTTGTAATATCTTCTATATGTTTTCAACGACTTAGTCTAAGGCTGCACTAGTGATAGCTATTTGTGCCTCTCGTTTGATTTCCATTATATTAGCTGATACTATTCTTTGAAACAGAGGTAGGTCTTCCTTTCTGATGCGGTATGTGTATTGGGATCTCAGTGCTGAGCTTGCTTTTTGTATAATAGTGAGGAGGGTATTGTGATTGGATCTGTATTGCATATCCGTTTTTATTTCTATAAATATTCCTGGGATATTGGAAAAGATTAGATCGATTATGTGTCCTGTGCTGTGTATCGTTTGACCCGGGATATTTGTAAACTTGAGGCCTCTGTCGTTAAACCATTCCGCGAGCCGATTGCTACCATGCGCTGTATTCACGCCTGGCTCGAATAATGTATAGTGAACATTGAAGTCTCCCCTAATAATCGTATCCCCGGTTGGTATCAGGTCAAGGATCATCTCCAGAACTCCCGAGGTATTCGATTCCCTATATAGATTTAGCAATTTAATTCCATTTATAGAAAGCCATATATAATCTCTATACTCCTCTCCTGCTAATTGTAGCACCTGTAATCTAGTCTCAATCCTGATATATGTCATTACTCGCGGGCGCCCCTGTCCTTCCTCGCTCGTCCCGCTCACTCTCCAGGAGGTCACTAGGGATAGGCACTGATATCCGTTATGTGTTTGAGTGTGCGTATTGGATACCCAGGGCTCTTGTACACATATTACATCGATCTCTTCCTCGAACGTTCGCTGCAGTGCTGCTGCGTGTGGTGCGAGGCTTTTCCGCATGTTTATCCAGGCAATGGATAGCGGGTTCGATCTATTCATATAGATCTTCCATTGTTGTGTCATGTCCCCCAGTCATAGTCTGATTGCTCAAAGCTTCGAGGTTGAGGTTCTTATTAGTCTTTGCTGCCCTACTACGGGTAATGCGTTGACCTTGCGCATCCCGATCTTCGTCTAACAAAAACAAATTCATCATTAAAAAATCTAAAAGTGTATAAATAGTATCTTATCTCAGAAAAGAAGCAAGCAAATAGATTCAACCATATTTGCACAATTATTTTGAATATAACGAGCAAGCTCGTATACAATCTATCAAAACAATCTTCAATAATTTCGAAGGATTCAAGATAGAGATCCAAAGAATCTTTGGAAACTCTAATAAGTTAGAGGTAGCAAAAGAAAAGATCTTCAGTCTTAAGCAAACAGATTCAGTATTGAAGTATGCTATAGAGTTTCGAAGATATGCAGGAACTATTAAATAAAACGAAACCGCGATTATAAGTTACTATTGCAAGGAATTCAAACCAGAAGTATATTTAGAACTTGATAAGAAAAGTAAGAGTATGAATTTGAATGAATTAATCAAAAGTTTTATTGAAGTCGATAATCGTTTATATAGATACAAATAGAATCAGTAATCATATAAACTCTAAGCCAATCAAAAATAAGAATATTATTATAAAAATGAAGGTAGATTACAATATAATCCATAGTGATATAGGAATCCTATAGAATTGGATGTTATATATTATACAAATGATAATGATGATTTGGAGAAGCGACGAAGATGAGAGAATAACTTATACTTTGAATATGAAAAAGTAGGGTATCGGGTAGTAAGTTGTCGAAATAAGAAAACAGAAATAAGAAGAGATAGTTTCAAATCTAAATTCAGCAAAAGCCAATTCAATGCTACCTTTATATTCTATAAGGATATAGGTCTACTTAAGAATACTAATACTATTACTTTCGAAGAACTACAGCGATTAAATGAGGAATTACTAAGAAATAAGGAAGGCTTGAATGTTCTAGATCTATAGGAAATAGAGTATTATTAAACTCTAATACCTTCAGTAATGGAAGAAGATATAACAAAGGAAAATCCTTAGAAAGAGATAGAAGTAGAATATACTAGGATGAGCTGGACTATTTGTTATAAAGAATTCTGCGAAATTCATTGATCTGATAAAGAAGCTACTGGGTGGTTTTCAAAGAAGAAAAAAGCTAAGAAGTATTGAACTAATACAATGAGCAAGGATTTAGGCTCTAGTATAACCTTACAAGAAGTTTACAAAGTTATATTACAATTGAATATTATTGTTACGACGGCATCCAACATACTGCATCACATGATTAGGAAGTCACGGGATTAGGGATTCCCACTAAATCCCACTACTCCCACCTGGTGGGATGCGATGGGATCGATGGGACGATAAGAGAACGAAGATTTATATAAGGAATGGGATTTCATTAAATATAGAGCTTTATGCTTAAGAACAATCATTAGTTTTATTACTATAGTTACGAGAATTGTAACCAGTTATCATTCTATTGAATTCCTACTTGAAGTCTAGTCTAAACCACCTTGAAAGATCTCTAAATACTTCCACGTAACTCTAGAGACAGCTCCTATAACACTTTGAACATCATTTCTGTTTCAAATATTGATTTAATACACTCAACTACAATATAACTTCCACCAATCCTTCAAAAAGACAATGTATCCCAACAATCGATACCGACAACATTGAAATAATAAATACTCCTAAGGAAATCACTATTATCAAAACTCTCAAGATTGCCTTACCTAACAAATACTAAGGTAGTCGATAGGAATTCGATATATTCCTTTTGCAATTTGAAATCTATTTTAGATTCAATGAAGATAAGTTTACTACTAAAAAATCTAAGAGTGTATAGGTAGTATTTTATCTTAGAGGAGAAGCAAGCAAATGGATTCAACTATATTTGTACAATTATTTCAAATATGATGAGCAAGCTTATATACAATCCACCAAAACAATCTTCAATAGTTTTGAAGGATTCAAGATTGAGATTTGAAGAATCTTTGGGAACTTTAATGAATTAGAGGTAGTAAAAGAAAAGGTCTTTAGTTTTAAATAAACAGGTTTAGTATTAAAGTATATTATAAAGTTTTAAAGATATGTAGGAACTATTAAATAGGATGAAATCGTGATTATGAGTTACTATTGTAAGGAATTCAAACTAGAAGTACGTTTAGAACTCGATAGGGAAAGCAAGAATACAAACTTGAACAAATTAATCAAAAGTTTTATCGAAGTCGATGATTGTTTATATAGATATAAATAGAATCAGTGATCTTACAAATCCTAAGTCAATCAAAAGCAAGGATGTTATTATAAAAATGAAGATAAATCACAATACAATCCATAGCGATATGGGGATCCTATGGAATTGGATGTTATATATTATACGAATGATAATAATGATTTGGAGAAGCAATAAAGATGAGAGAATAATTTATACTTTGAATGTGGAAAAATAGGGTATCGGGTAGCAAGTTGTTGAAGCAAGAAAATAGAAACAAGAAGAAGTAGTTTCAAATCTAAATTTGATAAAGGCTAATTAAATGTTATCTTTATATCCTATAAGGATATAGGCTTATTTAAGAATATTAATATTATTACTTTCAAGGAATTACAACGATTAAATAAAGAATTATTACAAAACAAGGAAGGCTTGAATGCTTTAGATTTATGGGAAATAGAGTATTATCGAACTCCAATACCTTCAGTAACGGAAGAAGATATAATAGAGGAAAGTCCTTAGGAAGAAATAGAAGCAGAACACGCCAGGATGAGCTGGATTGCTTGCTATAAAGAATTTTGTGGAATTCACCGATCTGATAAAGAAGTCATTGGGTGGTTTTCAAAGAGAAAGAGAGCCAAGAAACAACGAAGAGGTATAGATAATTTTGTAGAAGAATGCAGAGTTATATTACAGCTAAATGCTATAGGATAAGTAGGACAGATATATTGTAAGGTCAAAATAAATGGATACATATAATCAGCTATGATAGATTCAGGAATTACAAGAAATTTTATTGTATTAGAAGCTGTGAAGTATTTGGGAATATTATTTTAGATGAAACAATATCTTTATTGATTGCAGTTAGTTGATGGTTAGTTAGTAGGATCTGATGGAAAGATTTTGTAGGAGATAATACTAGTACAAATGAGTATAATCCAGTATATGAAGATTATACAATTTGATGTTGTATTATTGGGTTAACAACAGATTATTTTAGGGATGCCTTGGTTGAAGGTTTATAATCTGAAAATAGATTGGATATAAGGATTGGTGTTATTTGATTAGTGTAAAAGCGATCACAAGGATACGCTAGAGGTGTTTGTGAGATGTAACATGTGTTAAGGAGAGTTGAATGTAAACAATATTGGCGATGTAGGACATCTAGTTTAGAGTTCTTTATTAAGAGCGAAGGATAGTATATCTCCTCTACAAATGTAGAAGCCAACAATACAGTACGAAATCGTAATCGAGGTAAAAGAGAATCCTATGATATTAAAACAGTATAAGAAATACGAATAGGTTTTTAAAAAGTTTAGGAATTATAAGGCTTTACTGGAATACAAGTTATGGGATTATGAAATAATATTGGAGGAAGATAAGATATCTGTATATACTCCAATTTATTCAATGTCAGTCGATAAGTTAAAAATATTCAGGGAATATATCGACAACAATTTGACCAAGAAATGAATTAGAGAATCTATATCCCAAGTAGCAAATCTAATTATGTGGGTACCTAAGAAGAATAGTACTAAGAGACTAGTTGTGGATTATAAAAAGCTCAATATGCTTATTAAGAAAGATCGATATCCACTTCCATTAGCTACGGAACTAAGAAATCGATTAAACGGAGCTACAATATTTACCAAGATGGATTTACGAAATGGTTACCATTTGATTAGAATGAAGAAAGGCGAGGAATAGAAAACCGCTTTTAAGATACGATACGAGCTATACAAATATCAAGTTATACTATTTGAGCTAACTAATGTACTAACTATATTTATGAGGTTTATGAATAATATATTATTGCAATATTTGGACACTTGTTGTATATGCTATTTGGATAATATCCTAGTATATTCGAATAGTGAGGTTCAATACATTAGGGATGTTAGTAATATATTTGAATGTTTAATTAAAGCAGATTTGCTATGTAAGTCAAGCAAATGCGAATTCTATGTTACAGAGATAGAGTTTTTAGGATTCATTGTATCAAGCTAAGAGTTCAAGATGAGTAAAAATAAGATTAAAGTAATGCTCAAATGGAAGCAGTTAATTATCATCAAAGAAGTATAATCCTTTTTGGGATTTGTTAACTTTTATAAATGATTTATTAAGAGATATTTAGGAATTATAGTATCTTTAATAATACTAATGAGAAAAGATTAGGGGATCTTTGAATGGATAGTTAAGGCATAGGAGTTATTCGATATATTCAAATAGGTAGTAGCAGAAGAGCTAATATTATTGATATTTAATTTAGAGAAGGAAATCATAATGGAAACAGATTCTTCTGATTTCGCTATAGGAGTAGTTCTGAGCCAGCTGGGTTAGAATAAGAAATAATAATCAATTGTATTTTATTTTCAAAAGCTATCACTAGTCGAATTAAATAAAAAAATCTATAACAAAGAATTACTAGCGATAGTAGATACATTTAGGGAATGGCAAATATATTTGAAGGGATCAAAATATATAGTACAGGTATATATAGATTATAAGAATTTGATTTACTTTATTATAATAAAGCAGTTAAATAGATGACAGGTTAGATGGTTGGAGATTATGGTTAATTATAATTTTAGAATTTTATATATTAAAGGATCAGAAAATACTAGAGCCGATGTTTTTAATTGAAAATTAGAATATCAAGAAAACAAATCTTACGAATCATATACTATATTCAAGAAGGAAAGCGAATTACTAATTTACAATGCATCTCAACTTGCAGCTATACATCTATTGAAAGACAACCATCTTAGAAAGCAAATCCAATTATATTATAACAAAGATGCTATAGCTATATGTATATGTAAGGCAATAGAATTAGGATTCACTATAAAAGATAATATTATATACTTCCAAGGGAAGATATATATTCCGAGTCAAATGATTAAGGAATTTGTAACGGAACAGTATGGGTTGCTGGTATACGGACATCAAGGAATTGCAAGGACGTTTGCAAGAATCCGGGAAATCAATTATTTCCCGTGAATGAGAATGATAATTGAAGAAGTTGTTGGAAATTGTGATACTTGTATATGGAATAAGTCCTTGAGATATATTCCATATGGTTAGCTCCAGATTTCAAATATGCTTTCTCAATTATAAAAGTTTATCATATGGGATTTTATGATCAAACTATTACTCTCCAAAAATCCTACTATAGAAATCGAATACAATGCGATACTCAATGTAGTAGATAGATTAACGAAATTTGCTTATATGATATTATTCAAGGAAACATGGGATGCTGAGCAGCTAGCATATGTATTCCTCCGAAACATAGTAAGCATACACAGAGTACTAGATGAGATAATCTCGGATCGAAACAAGCTTTTTACTTCGAAATTCTAGACTACCTTATTAGCACTTATAGGTATTAAGAGAAAGCTATCGACAGCTTTTCACCTACAAATAGATGGATAGACTGAAAGAATCAATCAGACAATGAAAGCATATCTTAAATACTATATAAATTATCGATAGGATAATTGGGTAGAACTATTACCTATAATACAATTCGTATATAATACATCAGAAACGGAAATCACAAAGATAATACTAGTACGCGTTAACTTTGGGTTTAATTCTCGAGCATACCAAACTCCGATATTATAAGAAATAAATACCGAATCAGCAATAATACAAATCGAACAATTGAAAGATTTACAAAAGCAGCTCACTCTTGATCTAAAATTTATTTCTTTTAGAACAGCAGCCTACTACAATACGAAATGTAGTATGGAACCTACACTTAAAGAGGGGGATAAAGTTTATTTACTACAATAAAACATTGAAACCAAGAAACCAAGCAATAAACTCGATTACAGGAAACTAGGATTATTCAAGATTGACAAGGTAATAGGAATGGTTAATTATCAATTGAAATTATTAGATACAATAAATATCCATTCAGTATTCCATATATCCTTACTCGAACCAGCACTATCAGGAACGCCGAATGCACTATTTACAGAAATCGAACTAATCAATCCTAACACCATATACGATATAGAGATAATACTAGATTACAAGTATGTTAAAAACAAGATCAAATATTTGATCAAATAGTTGGACTACCCACATTCAGAAAACATATGGGAATTTAAGGAAGACCTCAGCTGCCTTGAGAAGCTAGAAGCGTTCCACCAGAAATATTCTGATTTATCCAGAAAGAGGGAGAATTTATTGAAATCAGAAGCGAAGGATCCAAAAAAGAAAAGTCGAAAAAGGAATCGTTACTAGGGCTAGCAATAAAAGCAAACGCTGCTTCCTTTTCCTTTTCAATACACTCATTTTCTAATTGCTGTTCCTCAGCCTCAAACTTTTCGAAAGCTTTAATTGTATGAAAATCATATTAAAGCATTTTGCCAATCTTTTCTTACAAAACGTACTTCTAACTTTGTAGGCGAGCCAACCGAGTAATTGCTTCAGTCATAACATTCGTAGCCTTCTCTTCCTTGAATTCAAAACACTCCTCCTTAAAGTTAACACGAGACCAATCATTTACAGAATAACCATACACATCACAACAATCACTACCCACACTCTTTATACATTCACTACAGTATACAATATTTGAAAACACCCAACACTCAAAATTCTTTTCCAAACAGTAATTACATTTGTAAAATATAATAACATCTTTATCTTTGAAACAAAAATAAATATTTTTATAACTAACAATAGATTTTGAAAAACAAATAGCGGACATTATAACAACAAAAAGAAAAATACTACAGAATTAGTCAAATAAGGGAAGCTTACTTTATAAACGCTTAGAACAAACACTAAGCTAAAAAGGGGATAGTATTACAACGGCATCCAACATACTACATCACATAATTAGAAAGTCACAGGATTAGGGATTCCTATTGAATCCCACTACTCCCACCTAATGGAACGCGATGGGATTGATGGGACAACAAAAAAACGAAGATTTATATAAGGAATGGGATTTCATTAAATATAAAACTTCGTGCTCAAGAACAATCATTAGTTTCATTACTATAGTTACAAGAATTGCAACCAGTTATCATTCTATTGAATTCATATTTGAAATCTAATCTAAATCACCTCAAAAAATCTCTAAACACTTCC
>PHWZ01000784.1:0-11035 GCA_004379285.1 Botryotinia calthae
ATTATAATTATAACTCTTCTTTCTTTCTGGGAATAAAATAACATTTTTATTACAATATATAAAATACGATTTTTAAAATATATTTCAAAATCATAAATTTAAGATCTCGTTTTCAATTCTTTAGATTTATAAATATACTTTCTTCTCTTGTTTTTCTTAATCTTTTTTTTCTTTTTTTTAATTAAATCGATAGTACTTGATACAAAATAGTTGTAACAATTTCATTAATATTTTCTAGACTTAAATATATTGAAAAATTTAATTAGATAAATATTTTTGAATTGAGACTAGAATATCAATACCTAGGTATTTCAAAAATAAAACGGTCTGAATTACTATATATTAGACCCCAATTCGCATTTTTGATATTTGAGATATCAATATACGGAATATTACTATATGGTTTTATTACCGCACTATATATATTAGTTAATTCCTTCAATTTAAATCTATATTTTTATATATTTATTCTTACCTAGGTAACATATATTCAATTTTAAAGGTTTTATATAAGAAATAGAATTGAAACTCTATAATTTTATAGTTTTTAAAATATTCAAATAATTATTTTTAGAAATATCATTTGAAGATTAATATTTCAAATCTATATACATTCTATAATTTTTTTGTTATATTAATAAGAATAAAATAAAATAATCAACAGGTGTTAAATTTTAATACTATTTCATTTAATTAGTATTTCAAAATTTCTATTATAGATTTCTAAAAGGTAAGAATAGCTTCCATTTTATGATTTGAAATATAAATGAATTCTTATTATGAAAAAAATTTCTTTGTTTTTAATATAGATGTCTGAAATATAATAGAGAAGAGACGTACTATCTTTAATCATCTTTTATATTCTTAAATTTAGATAGAAAATCTCTCGAATTCATATTGAATATACATCCAACAATAATATGTTCCTTTAGTTCTGAATGATTATAAAATTAATATGATATTTGAAATATAAAAAAATCATTTATTTTATATTATAATATTACAAGCTTTTTCTCGGCCTTTCGGAGCTAAAAATAACAACGAGCTTGCTGACGCTCTCCGTAATTATTTTTCACACCCTTTAGGACCTATACTCTCGTACTGCGCAGCTTTTAGAATCCTAAAAATTAATAAATTTAACAAATCTAAGAAACATAATAAATCTGATAAATCTGATAAATCTAATAAATCTAATGGATTTAATAAATCTAATAGATCTAATTTTAATTCTCTTTCCAATTCTCTTTCCAATTCTCTTTCCAATTATCTTTCCAATTATCTTTCCAATTCTCTTTCCAAACCTCTTTCTAATTCTCTTTCTAAATCTCTTTCTAAACCTCTTTTTAATTTTCTTTCTAATTCCCTTTCTAAATCTCTTTTGAATAAAAATATTTTCGAATTTAGTATTATCAGATTTCGAATATAGAACTATCGAATTCAATAGAATAATTGATATATAAACAATAAACCTTTTAAAAACTATAAAAATATTATTATTTGAAAACTATCAATTCAAAGAATAAATATATTATAATCGATTATATTTTATAAATTATTTATAATTATTATATCTATTTCTCAAAAGAAAAGTTTTGATAGTTCTAAAAAAGAGTATGTAAATCAAATATACAAAGCATTCGTACGTTTTCGATCAATTAGCTTCCAGAGAACAAGAGTGTTTTAAATTATATATATACTATATACAATTAATAAACCATTATAATTATAAATCGATTGCTTTGTATGGGGAGTATTGTTATAACGCTATTCATATATTCTATAATTGTCTTTGTATTTTAAATATAGATTATTAGCGTGCCCTATTTTCTATAAGTAGGGCTTTACTCTTCTATGGCTCTTTTACCTTTATAATATAATATAAATCTTTACCCGCACCTTGACAATTAGTATTCAAGTTTTTAAAAATAATCAATAACAGCAGAAGAGCATTTTTAAATAGACAGAAAATAAGGGGTTATTATTGACTTACAGACTCAAGGTTGTTAGAGTTTCAGTATAGGGTTCTTGAAACTTCAGCTCACCATCTCACATTCAGCTTACATCCAGCTGAGATTCACGTTCTTTTCTATATAGCTGATTAGTTAGTTCAGTAGTTTTAGGAATCAATCAGGTTATGCTTTCTGAACATCACAGAACCTAATGACAACTTATCCAAACGCTCTGTCAGCAAATCTAACAAGTAATAATTAGACGATTGCCAACTGGCATCACGACGAGCCCCTTTTGAATAACTCGTATCCTTTTATTAATTCCGGATACCGGCTGAATTATTACTTGTACGACGGTTATTCAAACCTTGGAAAAGGCTTTGAAGCGATTAGTTGTCTTTTAGCGATTATATAGATTTCCTTCATAAGGCTGGGAATAATAGTATTACCTATTATGCGAACAAACCTTGAATAGAAAGTTTTTCTGGAAATTAATGCATTTGACGGAGCGCTGAGAGGAACTTCTTTTTATTGGTAATCATATTGATATGGTGACTTTTTTCCTTTTGTTAGGTTTTGCTTGCGGTGAATTTTTGGTAAATTTTTTTGGGGTCGAGATTTCGATGAGCGACCCACTTCCCGGTACTGTGTTGCGAATCAAGCATAATCGACGAATGAGATACATGTAAATAGCATTCCTGGCGCTGGAGTATGCTTATTCTTTTGTGGGGGATACTCACTGGGTGGGGTATTGTGATAAGAAACATTAGATGGAGTGGATGGGTGGGAGAGGGATGGAAAGATTATTATGAGTCATGTTTTTTCATGTTTTTAGAAGGGGATATGAGTGAAAACAGTTGAAATCGGTGTTTGAAAAGGAGGGAATGGAGGGGATAAATGGAGAGGAAGAAAGAGAATTTCTTGAGTTATACAGTATGCCATACCATGAAATCCTTACCATTCACGAATTTTCTCCTTTTGCTTTTTTGTCGCTTACTTGTTTCTTTTGGCCTTCTCCATAAAAGTCTCTTTTGAGTGACATATACATATTGTCATTGTTATTGTTATGAAAGAGAAAAAAGATTTCGGCGTTTTGTATAGTACTCGGCTGTTTCTCAGAAAATCTAGCCACGTACCCCTGACGTTCTCGCTGAGTTCAGATTCGCCTTTCATGACTTATACAGACTTATATATATAAAGTCTTCTTCTCGGCCATCGATTGATTTTGCTCACTGAAAATAGCAAAATGAAATGGAAAGGGGTGGGCAAAGTTGCTTGGAGGATCGAGGCGTGTTGGAAGGCCCTGGAGGGGTGGAATATCTGGTGAAACATCTAGTGGAAAATCTGGAAAGGAATAGAGGATTCTACAGGTTCTTATATATACCTCTTTTACGATGGAATTTAGTATTCTTTTGTTTATACTTTTTGTCTAAGCAGATGAGGAGTGGGAAGGGGAGAGTCACTAGAGTGAGAAGAGTTTTATTCGGCGGCTTAATCTCCCAAGGTGGTCTATATAAAGAGTAGCGACGATAATGATACTCTTACGGCTATTTGTCATGGTTGGATACAGAGGTTTCCGCATTCCGAGATTTTCTTGTCGCTACGCTCTTGCCTTTTATGAGCGACGATTAGATTAAGAATGAGGTTACCGGGCTTTCTGGTAGCTAAGTTTGCATATACTTAGTTTCGAAGAGCTCCCACAATCTTCAACTGCCCCCCGTCGTTGAATAATAATTCAACGAATTTTCAGCCGAAAGAGGACAAGCAGATGATATTACCTACTATCCCTTGGATCACTCCACCTATCCGACTTACGCTCCTCCCACAGCCGTGCTAATATTTCTTTGCCACCTGTGTCCCCGAGTCGCACCGCATCCCACATAATATATCCCCAATGGCGGATCCCGTCTTCCAGATAGCCTCCATATCTATTGCTATATGTTCCCCGCCATAATATTGTCCAGGCCAGCGGCGGACATAGCTCCTTATCTGCTTCGAAGGGGAGCGGGTCGCGCCGAAGCTCTTTTTGGTCCCGATATGAAGGATGCTTTCGGAGCAGGTCCTGTTATGTCCACTCATCAAGGACATCGGAGCCTTCAATCTCCAGAAAGTCACCGAGTGGCAAACATATGTGCTCTTGCATCGCCCACACGCGTTGCTCGTGGTCTCGGGTTGTCAACATACGATGCAATATCTTGAGACCAAGAGAGATGGTACCCATTAAATAAGCATCGTCGTCTAAATCGAATGCCCCAGTGGGAGTTGGCGGCCTCCCTTGATCATCAAACTTTGGGTTATTGGCATCCAGATCCCAATGAATTTCCTTGAATATTTGTGTATACATCACCTTGCTGAATGTGTAAAGACAGAGTATCTCCTCGATCTCCCAAGGCTCAAACAAACAGAGGAATATCGTCAGGATATCAACAGATTTGAAATTTAATCCTTGGAAGAACCACCGCGAGCTATCTACGTTTTTGCCAAAGAGATTGCAGCAGAGTTGGAAGCGATACAGGGCACGCTGGAGCCGCATTTCTTCTGTCTTGCTCAGCGGCGTGATGCTTCGCGTACCTTTGGTCTCATCAGCGAGGTTGGTCAGCGCCCAGTCAGTATACTGCCGTGCGAGTGGCTTGATAATAGTAGAGTGGAACGCAACAATCTGTGGAACATTGGGAAGTCAGTAGATGTCTAAATGAGGGTATCTCAGGACACCGAAAAAGTAACTTGGAGTGAGAATACGCCAGCTGTCACGTGAGAGCAATGGTTAAATGACTGAAAGTTACTTACCTCCACGATCTCGCTCTCAATAAGGCCTTCACTGAAGATTGAATACTTGGTTGAAGAGCGTCGATCCTGGTAGGTTCGGAGGAAGTGAATGACTGTATTATGTGTTCGCGCGTCAGAAAAGTCAATTAAGCCAGTGCGATAAACTGCGCAAGCGTCAATGACGATGCTGCTGCTGTGCAACGATGTCTCCAGACATGTACAAAGCAAAAACCTGCGATCAAGTAGGTACTGCTGGTGGAAGATGGGTGATGCGTGAACCAAAGCGCTTAGGTCTTCAAGTTGTAGTCTAGATAGAAGATTACGCCGGACTTCACTTGGGAGCTTTTCTAGAGGCGCATTGACCTGAGTATTGCTGACTGGTTCTGGTTCTGGTAGCACTGGTGATGGTAATGGTGATGAAAATGAGTTTGTAGGCGTTGTCGTTGTATTCTTGGGAAGTAGGATATCTCTAGCCGTCATTGTTTTTGATGCTTCCGCTGCTGATTTGGGTGTGGGGTTGGACATGTCGGCTTGCGGAGAAAGAGTTGGGGTTGTAATTTGTTTCATTGCAGATATTCTACGTTACTTTCCTTCCAAACATTGGCTCTGTATAAGCAAATTAAAATAAAGAAAGAACTGTGTGTGAGTTTTGGCAGGAAGGTAAAAAGACATTGAATGGTAAATGGTGAATGTGGGTGAAGTCAGCCGGCCGTTGGTCGTGGATTGTTGACTATTGATTATTGGATGATATGTGGGGCTACTCTAGCAAGAGCACGTGATTCGTCCGGTATCACGGGATAACCTTATTGTGATCTACTAGAAGAGTTCGCTTAAATATGCGACATACTACCAAAAAGCAGCTAGGAGGAGAAAAAGAGAGCGTGCAATTGATGCAAGCGCATCGGCCGATGTTGCTTTGAGTTTGTATTGCTTCTACTCCTCGTATCGTACGAAGTTGTACTTATCACGTAAAGACTGACACGTAAAGATTATCACGTAAATACTGGCGCGTAAAGCCTATCACGTACAGACTATCACGTAAATACTAGCGCGTAAAGACTATCACGTAAAGACCTAGGACTATCAGGTACAGGGTTTCCAAACTCCCATCCTAATTCTTTTTCGTCATAATTCTATTCTTCGAATATACGCATTTATTCTATTCCATTTCTTTTAGATTTTGACTAGGGGGCGACAGTAAGGTCAAATTTATAGTAGGAATAGTTCTAAAGTTTAACAAATTTATAGCTTTGCCCTGTCCTCCCCCTTTTATCCTACTCTCTCCTATTCTTCGAGTCGAAGAAGCCCATCCTATCCTCGAGTCAAATCAAAGATAGGATTGGAGTTTTGAAGCGCTGAGATTTACATAACTTTAAAGACTAAATGAGGCTATTCGAGGTTGCGGCCTCAATCCTGAAGTGTCAAATAACCTCACTTCTTCTCTAACAGGTGTCAATCATGCCATTGACTTGGAGGCCTTCTCGGCCTCGTCCTTTTGAAGGAACCATCAGAAGTTGTGGTCTGGATATGGGAGTGTCTATTGACCTGAAGGCTCTATTGAGTTGACTTTGTTGGATTGAATTTTTGGTATAAATGATTCATATTTACTAAGATGTCTTTCTATCTTCAGTCTCTCTCATCAACCTCGATAACAACTACTACACAATTGTATTTTATCACAAATCTTGCTTACCTTCTTTCTGATTACTATATATCTCTTCTGCTCCTTTTATAGCTCCTCGGTTTTTTACCTCAAATTTTTTCAGTATGTGCAGCAAGTGTGGACATAATCGTTGCCGTCTTATCTCAAGCAGCAAGACCACCTCCTCAAGCAGCAAGAGTACCCCCTCAAGCAGCAAGGCCACCTCCTCAAGCAGCAAGACCCCGTCGTCCTCAGCCAGGAGAAGTAGCTCCGGACAAAGATCAGACAGTTCGAAATCTTCGGTTAAAACAGCCAGCTCTGGACTATCGCAACTATCGACTTTAGCCCAAACCATCAGTGAGGACCTTCAACAAGCATCCGAAGCCTTGGAAACTCTTGTTCATAACTGGGATATTGATAATGAGAACTTACAAAACTACATACCGGACTACAAACCTTCCAGATGGACCAAAGCAATGCGTGAAAAGAACGACCAATATCACGACTATGATAAGCAACGAAAGAGACATATGAAGGAATTCAGGGATCATTTCAAAGCCAATTGCAGCGTCGATCCTACTGCCAAGGACTTTAATAAGCTCCGAGTGCTGGCTGTCAAATGGGCCGATGATGCAGTAACGTATGCTATCCAAATACTCTAGTGCAACCAACAATTAATTACATGTAAAATATGCTGATAATTTTTCTTTTCTAGTGTGGCCGAGGCACGATTGCAATTCTTAATGGAAAATCAAAACGCATATAAAGATCATCAAGCAGTGAAAGGACATCTTGATCAAATACAAAATATGATCAATAGTGCTAAAAATGCCCTGGCACGTCAAAAGCAGACTAAGGCTTCTATTCAAAATATACGTACGAACATTCTCGCATCTTAAAACTGTATAAGTATTATTAACTAATTCAAATTTAGAAGCATAAGTAGCAGCATATGCAAGTGATAGCCGTTAAGGCAAGGAGATCAGTAAATGGTATGAGCATTCTGTCTTCTTGAGGCTACATGAGTATAGCTAATGATCTTCAAACATAGAATCTTCCGGGGACAACGGGGAAAAGTATTGCATTTTCGTAACAACAAGCACCAGAATGTAGCTGAAGAGGACATAATTCATCATTGTTATTGGGTTAGTATGCTTTGATAATATGGTGTTTTGATTACCAGGGTTCGTTTGGTTATATTTGATTTTATCGGGTTTTGATTTATTGGATTTGTTTAGACTGCATTGGATTTATCGGGGCTTGCATTATATATAAATGAATAAATAAATTATCTACATTCTTTACCTAAACGTTTGTTTATTAACTAGATTCTTTTCATCTTGAAATGTCCAGAATGAATGCATTGAGAATTACTAATCTATAAATCGAACTCTAATGATTAGGCTATAAGATATAGATGCCTATTTAAGCAGATGTATTTGTAATCTATATATCTGAGTATAACACACCAGTAGATTCTCTTCTCAATTCCTATTCGTTCTACAATTTTTCGTTTTCCACCTTGATTACCTCATTGCTAGTAATTCATATACCTACAGCAATCAATATCGACTCCCTAACTCCGTAATAATCAATCGTCTCACAATACAAGCAATAACCTCTTATCTCACTGTCAGTTATCTAAGTAACCAAAACACAAGTAACATATCATATTGTTGGTACGAGAATGATATGTAAGATGTAATACCTACAATATATAGGTTCTATGTGTTTAATTGTATTCTATCTAAGGAGCTAGTTATATATAAAAAGTAGTTGGTCTTATTGTTACGACGGATTCAGTAACAGGATAACGAGTCACGGGATCTGGCCTGATTAATCTATTATACAATAAAATAGATTAAAGAAAAAATAAGAGAAGCTAGAAGCTTTTCTATTTTGTATAATCTTTGTAGAGTTATGTTAGGCCTGAATCTGAGAAAAAGCTGTATAGCGATTATTATATAATAGATTTATAGGATTTAGAGGATCGAAGAATATTTGCTTAAATCTATTAGATCTAAGGGATCCAAGACTTTTATAGAGAATGAAGATCTATATAAGAAATAGAATTTCAATTAATATAAAACTTTATATTCAAAACAATTATTAATTTTATTATTATAGTTATAAGAATTATAATCAGTTATTACTGTATTGATTTCCTATTTAAAATCTAGTCTAAATTATCTCGAAAGATTTCTAGATATTTCTATATGATTCTAAAGACAGCTCTTATAATATTTTGAGTATTATTTCTACTTCAAGTATTGATTCAATATATCTAACTACAATATAGCTTCTATTAATCCTTTTAAAGGATAATACACTTTTGTAATCAATATTAATGATATCGAAATAATGAATACTCCCAAGGAGATTATTATTACTAAGACTTTCAAGATTATCTTATTTAACAAATATCAAGATAGTTAATAAAAACTTGATATATTTCTGTTACAATTTGAAATCTATTTTAGATTCAATAAAGATAAATTCACTATTAAAGAATTTAAAAGTATATAAATAATATCTCTTTTAAAAGAAAAGTAAGCAAATAAATTCAATTATATTTATATAATTATTTTGAATATAATAAATAAGCTTGTATATAATCTATCAAAACAATCTTTAACAATTTCAAAGAATTCAAAATAGAGATTTAAAGAATCTTTAGGAATTCTAATAAGTTAAAGATAATAAAAAAAAAGATCTTTAATTTCAAATAAATAGATTCAATATTAAAATATATTATAGAGTTTTGAAGATATATAGGAACTATTAAATAGAATGAAACCATAATTATAAGTTATTATTACAAGGGATTTAAATCAGAAATACACTTAGAATTCGATAGGGAGAATAAGGATATAAATTTAAATAAATTAATTGAAAGCTTTATTAAAGCTAACAATTATTTATATAAATATAAACAAAGTTATTAATTCTATAAATCTTAAATTAATTAAAACTAAAAATGTTATTATAAAAATAAGAGTAGATTATAATACAATTTATAAAGATATAGGGATTCTATAGAATTAAATACTATATATTATATAAACAATAATACCAATCTGAAAAAGAAATAAAAACAAAAAAATAACTTATACTTTGAATATAGAAAAGCAAAGCATCGAGTAACGAGCTATCAAAACAAGAAAACAAAAACAAAAAAAGATAGCTTCAAACCTAAATTCAACAAAAACCAACTCAATACTATCTTCACATCCTATAAAAATATAAATTCACTCAAAAACATAAATACTTTTATCATAGAAAAACTATAACAATTAAATAAAGAATTATTACAAAATAAGAAAAGCTTGAACATCTTAAATCTATAAAAAATAAAATATTATTGAACTCTAATACCTTCAATAACAAAAAAAAGATATAACAAAGAAAAGTCCTTCAAACGAAATAGAAATAGAATATATCAGAATAAGTTAAACTATTTACTATAACGAATTCTACAGAATTCATTAATTTAATAAAAAAGCTATAGAATGGTTTCTAAAAAAAAAAGAAAGCTAAGAAATAACAAAATAATATAAATAACTTTATAAAAGGTTACAAAGTTATATTGCAATTAAATACTATAGAACAAATAGGATAGATATATTATAAGATTAAAATAAATGAATATATATAATCAGCTATAATAGATTTAAAAACTATAGAGAATTTTATTATATTAAAAGCTATAAAATACTTAGGAATACTACTTCCAATGAAACAATACTTTTATTAATTGTAGTTAATTAATAGCCAATTAATAAGATTTAATAAAAAGGTTTTGCAAAAGATAATATTAATATAAATAAGTATAATCCAGTATACAAAGATTATACAACTTGATATTATATCATTAGATCAACAATAAATCATTTTAGAAATGCCTTGATTGAAAGCTCACAACCCAAAAATAAATTGAATATAAGGATTAATAATATTTGATCAATATAAAAGCAATCACAAGAAAACGCTAAAGGTATCTGTAAAATGTAATATATACTAAGAAGAGTTGAATACGAATAATATTAATGATATAGAATATCTAATCCAGAGTTCTTTATTAAAAGCAAAGGATAATATATCTCCTTTATAAATACAAAAGCTAACAATATAATATGAAATTGTAATTAAGATAAAAAAGAATTCTATAATATTAAAACAATATAGAAAATATAGATAGGTTTTTAGAGAATCTGAGAACTATAAGGTTTTATTGGAATATAAATTATAGGATTACAAAATAATATTGAAAAAAGGCAAGATGCTTATATATACTCTAATTTATTCAATATCAGCTGATGAATTTAAAATATTCAAAGAATATATTGATAATAATTTAGCTAAGGGATGGATTAGAGAATCCATATTCTAAATAGTAAGTTCAATTATATAAGTATTTAAAAAGGATAATACTAAGAGACTAATTATAGATTATAAAAAGCTTAATACGTTTACCAAGAAGAATTGATATCTGCTTCTATTAGTTATAGAATTAAGAAATTGATTAAACAAAGCTACAATATTTATCAAAATGGATTTACAAAATAATTATTATTTGATTATATTGTATTATATCAATAATATTTATATCTTTTAAAGAACTATATATAATATATAAGATAGAATTCATAAATATAAAGCTATATATGTGAATTCGATT
>PHWZ01000785.1:0-11029 GCA_004379285.1 Botryotinia calthae
AGGGGGAGATGGTCCTCCAAATGCTGGGGGTGGTCCAGGTGGTGGGGGAGGTGGAGGAGCAGCAGATGATGGGATAGGTGGAGCTGCGGATTGCGGTAAAGGTGGTGGAGGTGGAGCACTCATTTGAGGCAAAGGAAGTGGAGGCGGTGCACTCATTTGAGGCAAAGGAGGTGGAGGTGGTGCAGTATCTCTCGGAGGTAAAGGTACAGGTCGAGTAGAAGCAGGAGGTAAGGGGGGAGCACTTGGAGACGCTGGAGTTTTGGGCGGTAAAGGCGGAGGAGGAATGTGTGCAGGCGGAATAGCATGACTAATGTGTGATTGATGAATATCTCTAGGAGGTGGAGGTGGAACAGGACCTCGTTGTGGAGTAGGTGGTGCCGTAATTCTTGTCCCCGTGAAAGGAGGAGGAACTCCAAATTTCGAACCTGATTCCCCTGGTTCGTAATCTTCGATAGGCGTTTTCGCAGGCCTAGGTGGTGGGGGTGGCCCTGGATTAGAAGAAGCATGTGCTCGAGAAGGTGCTCTATCATTGGTATGCGCAAATTTTCCAGCATCTGCGAATGGCGGTGGAGCTGCAAACCTGGGGGGAGGGGGGCCCCTGGGTGGTGAAGGCTCTCTTGGTGGTGTTGGTTCCCGAGCAATATCTGCTTTGGATCGCCGTGGCGCAGGAGGTGGAGGTGGTGCACCTCGTCCATGACCAGCAGCAGCACTTTGAGGACTATCGGAACGCGTTCGAGGTGCTGCTGGAGGTGGAGGTGGAGGAGGGGCTTTGTTTCTTTGATTTTCGATACCACTAGGCGTAGGTGTTATAACTTGTTGAGCTTGCTTTTCTCGAATATAGTCTGCAATGAAATCCTGATTATCCCTGATTATGTCGTCTGTAATACCCATTTCTCTCAAGTCCTCGCCCCATGTTTCTCGCCAGTGAGGATCGATCGCTTCCAAAGCTGCATATTCGGCCTGTCCTGTCCTGAAGCTTCCACCCGAGTTCCTGTGGTTCTGTGCTGGATGCGCCGGTTGTGAAGGTGGGAGTACGTAGCTAGGAGAATCGGGGGGAGTAGGTTGTATCGATGGAGCAGAAGAATGTCTGTGTCCACCAAAAAATCCACCAAGAAGACTGTGTTTATGAGCCGGAGCAGCGCCTCCAAAAGGATTGGCCTTTGTAGCTTTACTAGCATTCTTTTCTCGATCATTCATCTTTTTCATGAAGGTTTTGGCCTCCTTCTCGTCTACAAAAGACAATCCAGCCAGACATTCTTCTGTTTCGAAGGTATGAAAGAATGTTCTATCTTGGTTATATGACCAAGTATCGTATATCTCTTGGTCCCATATGACGCCTTTATTCGTAGACTATAACATAAAAGTTAGCTGTGATGATTGATGAAATACTGCCGGGCTAGTATAGAGGTGAACCACTGACTGAGATATCGACAAGTTTTATCCAGTAGGTATTTCCGACGAGATCATTCGCAAGAACTGCCGCACCTTGTAGACCAGTGTATGTCCATTTATGACGATCGGGATAAGCAATGTATAGACGGGCGACTGCTACTGCCTGGATTTTGTTCGAGGCCTTTGGTACCATGCGTTTGACCGTCTCTTTATCATCATCTGACAATATGGACGGCATTTTGTAGGCTTGTTGAATATCTATCGGCCCCAATAGACTATTCGACTTTATATCGTATCGGACTTTCTCCTATAATATGTATCTTCGTGGGGTTTTTGGAAATAGGGTTCGGTCGTGTGGGAGATTGCTCTCGTGTTGGTCGCACTTCTCACACTTCTTAGAAGCATTGGAAAGTAGCGATAATTGTGCGATGATTTCTTTCCTATCGCAATGATTCGAAGTAGAGACTTGGACCAAGAAGTAAAGCGAATGATACTAGTCCTTTAGGTAGCCAAATTCCGCAGCGAATATGTGCTTATTCACAATGATTGAAACGGTCAATGTCAAGTTGGGCACAGATGTAGATTGTCGTACTCCGTATGTTTGTATGGGTAATGCTGCTACACCAAAATGCCAAGAATCCAGCCACTGGTCGGGGCAAAGCCACAGAATGTTCCGAATCTCAAAGAAACGAATGGGCATCTCACAATTCCACATCTTGATACCTCTTACGAAAGTACGAATGCGAACATCTTTCATATTACTGTTGTAACGCGCGTACCGATGATAGGCTTTTCTATTCTTTCAAGTATTCCACGAAACCACGACTCATCGGTACATCTGTACTACGTAGGTACTGCAGGACAATCGACTTGCAATGAACGGGGGCTTGATCACTCTTGCGAGTATGTGTAGATACCAACATGCACAACACGCCACCAACATTAACATGTATGTTTGAGAAAGACGGAAGTTTTATTTCGTACTGGACGTCTTTGCTAATCAGATATGTACCACATTATACCCACTACCATCCGTTTCCTTGACCATTCCACCCTTCCCAACGCCAGCCATCCATGAGTTCTTGCTTCATTAACGTTTCGTTCGGAATGATCGTGCGATTCCGGTAAGGGTTTCTTAAAGTTTATCGAATCAGTCTCGGCTATCGGTTAGGTTAATGATATGCATACCAAAGAGCTTTAGTTGTTTAAAGAAGCAGTCTTTGCTTCACGGTCCGCCTTTGATCCCTCTTGCTCCGGCATACTCTGAGGGACAACAGGTCCTGGGTTCGCCTCGTGATGACGGAATTGGACTTTCTCTCCCTTTACTTCGCCTTGATTATGGAGGGGATGGTCGCTGGCATTGTTATCGGTCTTGGAGGATGAGTTCTTCATAACGTGCTCAGTTGCTTCACCAGCTTTGTGGTGGTGAGTTTCGTCTGGACCGGCAGGCATGGTGTAGGTTTGTTGTTTGATTAAATTATTTGACTTTGAGAAGATTCGTGTATTTGTAGTTTGTAGAGTTAGATAGTATGGAGATGAGAGCTTTTCATCAACGGGAGTCTTTCATTCTCTCCTCTATATAAGCCATATTTCCCCTCATGACGTAGATAGGTGTAACTCGAAGACCACGGGATAAAGCTCTCTCTAGCTTTGTCGCTAGCTGCAGCTACCAATAACTATGATTCTCGAACACTGTTCGTGATAAGATCAAGATTTTGAGTATACGAATGAGCCATTAAGATCAGATCAACCAAGTCTTCGCCTAAAATAGGCCATCTGAGACATTTGACGTGGGTGATGCGAATATACTGCTGAAAGCTACTTCTGACATCGTGTGTGGTTCGCGTTAATCTTCAAATGGTCAACGCGTCATGATACCTCCAAGATGTCTTCATCAAACGGCGAACAACAACCCGTGAAGCTGTCACTGCCATTGGTAAATTCAATATTCCTTTTTGTGAATGATATCTTAATGAGGACTGCAGAAATATCAACAAGAGATATTCCAAGAGCTTCGGCAAAAAGATGAGCTTGTCGTTCTTGCTCGCGGCCTTGGCCTCTTGAGACTTGTCACGAACCTCCTCCATTCCTATGATGCAGCTGGAAATAACCTAATAATACTGGTTGGTGCAGATGATCGAGAGAATGGATGGATTGGAGAAGCACTGGCAGAGCACGCTGCTATCAGCATGGCCCCCAGAGCGCGAGGTCTTTCTGTCGTCAATACAGATCTCATGAGTGTCGGCACAAGAGAAAAGATGTATGCACAAGGAGGAATATTTAGCATTACATCTAGGATTCTTGTTGTCGATCTTTTGACCAGTCTATTGAACACAGAGACAATCACTGGCGTGGTAGTGCTACATGCAGATAAGGTTGTAGCTACATCACTGGAGGCCTTTATACTTCGGATATACAGACAAAAAAATAAGGTTGGATTTCTCAAAGCCTTTTCGGACAATCCAGAACCATTTGCGACTGGATTTTCGCCATTGTCCACTATGATGCGAAATCTGTTCCTACGCAACGTCTCAATATGGCCAAGATTCCATATCAATGTTGCTCAAGCTTTGGAAGGCAAAAAAAAAGCTGAGGTTATTGAACTTGAGGTTTCGATGTCTGACTCCATGCGAGATATCCAAAATGCCATTATGGAATGTGTAGAGGTTAGTATTGGCGAGTTGAAGAAATCGAACTCTGGGTTAGAGATGGACGACTGGAATGTTGATAGCGCTCTACACAAGCAATTTGATATGGTCATTCGCAGGCAGCTTGATCCAGTATGGCATCGAGTCAGCTGGAAGACGAAACAGATTGTCAGCGACCTAACTGTCCTAAGAGGGATGCTACATTCTCTACTAACATATGATGCGGTCTCATTCAATCGTCATTTAGATATGATTCTTGCGGCGCATCAGCCTCCTGCTGGATCTACAAGGCAAAACCAATCTCCTTGGCTATTTCTTGATGCTGCACATACCGTGTTTGATACAGCCAAGAGACGGGTATACACAGGCAAGGCTACAAGAACGGATGATGTCGATTCTTTAAAGCCTGTGCTAGAAGAACAGCCAAAATGGCCAGTGCTTGCTGAAGTGCTAGACGAAATCGATAGAGATCTTTACTTTAATCCTGTGCCAATGGACGACTCGAATGGCACGATTTTAATAATGTGTACAGATTCGGCTCAATGCTGGCAATTGCGAGAGTATCTTCAAAGTATGCATGCTCGTCCGGAAACAACCGAGAATGATGAGGATGAAGAACAAGAGCCATCGGCGGAAATCATGATGAGACGAAAACTGCACAGTTACTTAGAGTGGAAGAAGAAGTTTGCGAAAATTAGCGCAGCTCTTTTCAATGAGAACCAAAACGCTCTAAACGGTATTAGCAACGCGAACAGTGTTACGAGTAGCTTCCGAGGTAAAGCTCCAGCAAACAAAAGGAGGAGAGTGAGAGGGGGCGCCTCGAGCTCTGGATCCACGCGTGCCACCAATGGCAGTCTACAGGCTGCTGAAGATAAGCCCCTCGAGGTTGCTGAATTAATGTCAGAGATAAAACCTACGGAAGTGGAGACATTACAAAAAGAAGAAGTCATTGCAGATCCTTTGGATGACATGGAAGATTACTATCAGCTTTATGAGATGAAAGATCTTGTGGTAGTTCACGCGTATGACGGAGATATGGATGAACATATCCTCGAAGAAGTAAAACCGCGGTATATCATCATGTATGAACCCGACACCTCTTTTGTTCGAAGAGTAGAGGTTTATCGCTCTTCACATAACGATCGCAATGTCCGAGTATACTTCCTTTATTATGGCGGTTCAGTGGAGGAACAACGCTACCTGTCATCTACTCGCCGAGAAAAGGATGCCTTTACCAAGCTTATAAAGGAAAAGGCTAATATGTCTGTTGTACTGACTCTTGACGCACATGGCATCGAAGATCCCCAAGAAGTTTTCCTCCGTACCATAAATACACGTATCGCTGGTGGAGGACGCTTAGCGGCTACAGCCCAGCCCCCACGGGTGGTAGTTGATGTTCGGGAATTTCGCTCCTCACTTCCATCTTTGCTTCATGGCCGAAGCATGGTCGTGGTACCCTGTATGCTTACTGTCGGAGACTATGTTCTTTCTCCCAACATATGTGTGGAGCGTAAATCAATCAAAGATTTGATCTCGTCATTCAAAGATGGGCGCTTATACAATCAAGCCGAAACTATGCTCGAACACTACAAGTCGCCAATGTTACTCATTGAGTTCGACCAAGGCAAATCTTTCACCCTTGAACCGTTTGCTGATCTCTCAGGCTCTTTATCATCCGTATCAGCCGCAAATGCATCATCCGATCTCCAATCCAAACTGGTGCTCCTCACTCTCGCGTTCCCTAGACTCCGCATAATCTGGAGTTCTAGTCCATATCAAACTGCCGAGATATTCGAAAGTCTTAAAACACAAGAACCCGAACCAGATCCTATACAAGCTGTGAAGACTGGACTTGAAGGTGGTGCGAGTGCCGAGGATCAAGTGTTTAATCGGGAACCTCAGGATATGTTAAGAGTGGTGCCTGGGGTTACGGGGAAGAATCTGGGCAATCTGATTATGGAGTTGGGAAGTATTAAGGAGGTTGCTAATGCCGATTTGGAGGAATTAGAGCCGGTGGTTGGTAAGGAGGCTGGAAGACAAATCCATCGATTTTTTAATAAAAGTGTACTTGAATGATGTGGCATTGGGTATATTCAGTTAAATCACCCCTTCAATGTATTTCAAAAAAAATAACATAATTTGTGTGCAATCATCTCGCCCGTTGCATGCGTGGCTATGAGTTTTGGGTAATACAAAAACGGTAGCCAATTAGATAGTATAACCAACGAACGTTTCCAATACCACAATCTAGATTCTAAACATACATCATTGAACACTATCAAAGCCATCGTAAATACCAGGCCACCAGCGCTTCGAAAACCAAGCTTTGTACAAGTGGGATCCAAACACTAGCACCACACCGACCATGTCTCAATTCGAATCGAAGCACCAACACGACGAACTAGACGTTATCTTTTGATCCAAGCCCACGTTCGTTCGGTTCTCCACCTGTCACAACGTTTTTCTCCATTAAAACATTGTAGACGGTCACTGTTACATGTATGTGTAAATGAATGTATGTAGTATGACATTTATATCCCGAAATATCGTACCTACATGGGTTTTGGTGTCAAGGATCGGGAGTTGGGTTATGCTATCGTGGGTGTGGATTGGTGAGATGAGTGCAAATGGATGGATTTGGATTCATGTACATATAGTATGCATTCATTCGTGATATAGAAAGTCTGCGCATAATAGCTGTGTGTAGTTTTGGGCGGGAATGGATGTACAGACAGTATTGTATGTATGTGTTTGCCAAAGGGTTGCATATCATGGAGTTGGTGATGGAATGCACTCTACCCGGTCTACTTTTCTTCCAGCGGTATGAGGAAATCTAGATTTCAACAATGAGATTGCTTACCAGGAAGAATGCCTTGGATCTGTATAGATGACCACAAACAAGTAAAATGGCGCTTTCCTTCTCACCTACTAGGTACAATGTAATCAAATCATCGGAGAAATGTGCCGCTTCCTAAGCTGCCAGCCATGAGATGAGATAACCTCGCATCACGATTCGCGATTCATGAAAACGAAAGGGTGCGTGTGGTGTAGATCTATGAAATTTTCAATCTCCATGTTTGACGATTTCTTTTTCTTGACTTTTTTCCTTGACCTTTTTCTGATTGGATGAGAGTGTGTAATGTGAAGCGTGAGTTAAGAAGCAAATGCTGCACTGATCAAGAAGGAGTCGGGTATGGCCCTGTTGGCATTGATGGCATTGATGGCATTGATGGCATTGATGACATTGATGGCATGGATGACATTGATGGCATTGATGACATTGATAGCATTGATGGGTTCATCTGGTCAATTCTCTTCATCTCCAGGGAGAAGGATGTGCTAGAGCCAGTGAGTGATACAAGTAATGTGTCTGGTCTGGTCGGGTCGGGTCTGGGGAACTACGTCATCATAGGTCAGCGAATCAACAGACAGACAGACAGACAGACAGACAAACAAACAAACAAACAAACAAACAGAGGGAGCCAGGACCATCAATGATGAATCTCGATAGTGCTTATCCATTCATCCATTCATCCATTCGGCCCATCCTTCCTTTATTCGAATTTCAATGCAGCATCACCTCATGAATCCGAGGCAGATCAGAAAAATCCAATCTCCAAGGTCCATGTCAGATCTACAATCTCCTCTTATTCCCCCTCCAGTAACATCGCCCTAAAGCGTCAAAGTGCATCCGCTCATGTGGCTAGTGACACCAAGAAAACAAATGCCACAGTGGCTGGCATCCCTAGCGTCATCATACGCGCCACAGCTACCACTCTAGGCCCTGTCACGGGAACTAATCCCCGTAATCAGCGCCACGGCACACCTAAAACGGACACTTGTCTATACGCCATGCCTTGTTTTTGATTTAAGTCTATGTATGATTCCTTCCGACTCCATCGTGTCCAATGAGAGCGAGAGGAGGAAATGCGTTATTCTTCTTATGGTAAGACGAAGGGAATTCAGGACGCAAGGGATGGGAAGAGAACCAGGTTGGCATCGGTAATGGTGAGAGGACGAGTGAAGAAAGAAAATCTGATGCAACAAAATTGATGGTGGTGACGTCACTCAGATCTCATTTTTTGACAATTTTAATTCCCGGGCAGGGCAGGGCAGGACAGGGCATAGAGCAAAAGGGTACGACCGATTGTTGACAAGTGTTGAGCCGGATTCCCACTATGACCAGGTAGGGCAAGTACTGTTATTAAGGTATAAGGTATGACGCTACTATGGGATCATTTGATTGGAAAGGATGGGACAGCAGGTTTTGAGGATGTGGTGAGGGAACCAAATATATAGAGTGGCATGTTTCTCGTTATTTGTGACTTTTCCTTTTCTCTCTATATCATACAAATACAAATATACAAACATACAATCCATCGATTCTACTCTATCAACAAACAAACAAACAAACATCAATCTCGAGATACTCTTTGAGTTTTAATCAACAACACACACATACACACACACACACACACACATCAATCAAAATGGGAGCCGTCGTTTCTTGTGTATGTACCCTTTTCCATTCTCCACGGTCTTGCATTTCGTCGAGTTTAGATCTATCCGATCTCACTCCCAACAAATCATACCAACCCTCCCTCCAAAACAAAAGAATACAAACTAACGTGCTCTCCAGATCACAGGCATGTTCCGCGCCATCGGTGCTGGTCTCATGGCCGTCGTCAACGGAATCGGAGCCATCCTCACCGGCATCATCAACGCCATCGTCGCCTTCTTCGATGTCCTCATCTCCTGCTTGACCTGCGGAAGCTGCGGCGGTAGGAGAAGAGGTAGACATACGAGGAGTGCTGTTTAGAAGGGTCCCTTGCCTTGGCGCGAGGGGTGCTTATTCTAGTATTCACAATCTCTCAACATGACCTGTGTATTGTTGGAGAGATGAGATGGAGGAAGGAGTAGCGCATGCGAGTTTGCTTTATGATACCTGAGGTGCTGGAAGGATGGTGGATGGATGGATGGGTGGGAGAGAGAGAGAGGAGAGCTATTTTTGTTTTTTTCCGATTCGACTCGATACCCGGTTTCTTTTCTCTTAATTATGGATGGTGGATGTTGGGTGAGGGGAAGGAGAAGATGAGTTCATGCATGGTTTTTGCTTGCGTACGCGCGTGCATATACTGGAGATGAGAGAGAGGAAGGAGTGGAGGTTTAATGATTTTGACACACTATTACTACACTATGTCTTACTTTTTGATTGTGATTTGTGAAGCTGTGAGTTTCAATACGAATATGAACATCTATCACGAACTTGATATGGTATTTTTGGAGGTGAGTATTATACTTACTACTATTCACTTGAGTCTTTCTTCGTGTAAAACTATCTTTACCATCTCACAGCCAGACATTGAAGTAAATCCATACTTTCCTTATATACTTTCCTTATATACTTCCATAACACATAACACATAACGCATAGCCCATAGCCCATAGCCCATAGCCTCCAATACACACCTCATTAATAAACATTTTTCTTACCTTCACCCCCTTAGCATCTATTCCCTCCCCCCCTCCCCTCTTATAAAACACCATACACTTTATATCTTTACCCATCCCTATATCGTCATCTCAACATTTACCTTTTTAATCTTCACTCCCCTCTCAAGATAGCGCTCTATACAGAAACACCAAACCTCTACTCTGTATTTTCTATCCTTCATCCTCTAGTTTGTAGCTCAAATTCTACCTGGTTTTCTTCTTTTCTACCTTGAGTCCTTCTTTCCTTTCTCGTCCTTTCCAAATATCTTCCTAGATATCTTCACATTACATCATATCACATTCAACATTTATATTCAATATTCATATTCATATCCATATTTAACATCCAATATTCACATTCAAGGAAACTCGTACAAACACGAAAATACCCCCTATAACAAATAGAAAAGTAGCAATACAACGAGAAAAACCAAAGTTCCGAGAATAGGCTTTACGTCTACGCGTTTTACTTTTGTGAGTTTTTCGCATTTAGTAGAAGAGAGAGAGAAAGAGAGAGGGCATCCCTCGGATGTTGGATCTACCTTTATGAATCGATTTGGAAATTTGCAAGAGAAAGAACAAGAGACGTGATGAATAAGAGAGAGAGGATATCAATATATAATAGAGAAAATCAGAAAAAGACGCACGCACCCACGCACGCAGAAAGGAACGAACACGAGAGAGATAACAAGAAGGAAAATTAACGAAACGGTAGTGGTGGTTTATAGTGATTTCGATTTCGATTTCGATTTCGATTTCGAGGGAGGATAATATGTTTCTTTGGATGGTATTCAGGAATCGGGAGTTTCAAAATAGAGATTGAGGAATATGCTCGGTCGATATGATAAAGATAATAAGGGTTTCGAAACCTGTTTGCAATATATACGCTCGATTTGTTCAGGGTAGGTATGTAGTTCGTTATGTAAGTACACACATTGAGGATGATGTGCGTCTAGGTAGCGCGATGTTGGAATGTTTATAGATGTTACTATTTATTACTTTTCTCGTGATATTTGTAAGTTCTCGATTTTGTCGAGGATGAGGATGAGGGTGAGGAAATGAAGAGAAAGTATGTAAGTGAGGGATTGACAAGTTGGTTGTAAGTGAAAAGAGATTGAGTCTAGGTATCTGTCAAATCAATTTCTAAGGGTTTATTATGCAAAGTTAAAATTAATACGCAAAGCAATTGATTCATCTAATGTCTCTATTATCTATTAAGAACAATATAATTCGATTAATACTATAACGTCTTCCCCTTCGATCTCCTCCCAAAGAAACACTCCGAACATCACTCACCCACTCAACCTCTCTCTCGAGCTCTCCTCACTAACCTTCGGAGCCGCCATCCGAATCTCCCTCATCACCGAATCTATATTCATATCCCTTCGCCTATCCGCCATCCCCATTCCCGTCGTATTAGCTCTCCTCCTAGTTCCCTTCACCTCACCTCCCATTCTATTACCCCTCTCCCCATCACACCCCCCCATCCCAATAAC